>CAIGRF010296786.1:0-16376 GCA_903798235.1 Fraxinus ornus | reverse complement strand
GCTGCATTCGAGATAGAAAATAAGCTAAAAAAACTGTATAAAAAAAATAATAATTTTTTTTTTCAGTGGGGGCGGCCGCCCTGGCTTAGCGGGCAATTTATTGTATTGGTTGCTTTCTCCACATTCTTCCCCTTTATTATGAAATGAATACATATAGCTTCAGTGTGTGTTGAATACTTGATGGTTCGAACGCACGAGGACTAATAAATAATGGTTTTTAAGATCATAAAGACAACGAAGGAGAAACAAAACCATATGGTATTAATAAATAAATAAATTATGATGTTTTATATTGTTAGCACTAAAAAACTACTATATTTTAATCCTTCCTTAAATATTATAACAAATAAAATTTTAAGTTATTTTCACAGTTTACGCGTGAAACTTGTTTGATTCCCATTATTTTTAAAATACATTTTTTTTAACTACACATTATTCAATACAATAATATTACACGTAAATTCAAAACCCCTCCTTATTTTTTAACTAAATATTTTTCATCAATATACTATTTTAAAATGCATTTTTACAATAAAATGAGAGCCCGTTTGATAGAGATTAAAATCGGATTAAAATTGAAAAACTAGCCGTTATTGTTGTCAATTTTAATCCGATTTTAATCGGTACCAAACGGACTCTGAAGCTCAAACAGGCGTGAATGATATTTGTACAACTATAGTATGAATAGAAATCAATGAACCTTTTACCATTAAAAAAATACCCCCATTAAATAATATTAGATAAATAAATGAAAGAAAAATTCGTCATTATTTAATGAAACACTAACCTAGTACCGAACCTTAAAAAAGATAAATGCATCTGGTACTGGTGAGAATCATCATTACATTAAAGCAATCAAATATTGATTTTTTTAGTGTGGATGGGGACTAATCTCAACCATTCATTTTGGAGTGATATTTTAAAAAATAAAAATGTAACTTTAACTAAATTCTCATTCCCTTACTTTGGGAAGTAAATCAAATAAAGAAATATATTTTATTTTAATTAAATAATATAATACGTTAACATAGTAGCAAAGTAGGTAAAATTAATTATTGGATTAAAGTTTGCCGTTAGTTGTCCATGAAAATTATGTGCATATAAGTTCTAATAATTATTGAATTAAATTTATTTATAAGGAGCGTGCTAGATAATAAATAAATGTAAATACCAACTTTAGTTGGCAACGAATGATTGAGGCCATTATTTTGAATTGATTTTTAATAATTTTTATTTTTTTAAGAATGATCTAAATTTATAACAATAAATATTTTCTATACGCTAAAAAAAGCTAAATATTTTTTTTGGCGTAAAAATGATTAAATCTATTGCGGTTCTCCATCGAAACTCGTTATCTTGTTATTTATTTATCAACAGAAAAATACCATTTCTTTCTCAAATATTGAGATTCACTACGTAATTATAATTAATGATTAGAATTATACTAAGATGAATTACAATTTCATTGTAACTTCAAAAATGTTGCTTATGATAATTTAAAAATGCATGAGTTAAGCAATGACTGTTCTATATATCATTCAGTTTATTTATTAATTTTAGTATTAGTAATAAATTAACATTCTTGAAATAGTTCTATATTTAAAAACAGTAAAGCAAAATCAGCTTCACTGAAACAAGAAAGACTTGCAACTATTTAGTCGTATAAGACTAAAATGGTGGTTTATAAATTTCGTTTTCAAGAATTATATACGACGAGATTGTATTGATACAAAATTACTTGTAGTTGACGTATTGAAGAGTCCTATTAACGATTTAACGTGTTTTCAGTAAAAATGTTATCGACAATTTGACATCCTTTACAATTATAACACTAGATGCATGAATGATGAAAAAAAACTCAGTCTTATTATCAACATTATTGGTTAGACAAGAACATATCTAGGGTATCCACCAATTAAGAATTGACACGTGAGTTTGAGTGACATTAATTAAAAGATTCCGTTGACCCAAAAAAATGTACCTTCAATTTAACCAACAGATTTCAAGGTCTCTCACGTCCACGCAATTCTTGTTCCTGTACACTAGAACAAATTGTTAGTCACACGTGTCAGTTTTGGGGAGTAATAGATAAAACAGTGATATGAAAAAATTATAGCTTGAGAGTCTAAACTTGAATTACCCTCCAAATGGTACTACGTGTGAACTTTTATAGTAAAACATTGGTGAATGAGAGTTATTGGATGAAGAGACACGTGACATATCCATGCAGCTGATGCCTCTTGTCTTAGACATCAATCAATCAATCATAAGCATTAAATGCTAATACCACTTTAGTATCCATAATGCCTAGCTTGCGACTTTGGTCCGATCAGAAAGGCTGGCAGTGACGACGGTGAGAGTGAATTGCCACGTCAATCACATATCAAAAGATTGCCTGCAAGATCTTGTGCTGAGCTTCTTTTGTGGCCTCTTCTCTTCTCATGGACCGACTCTTCCCTATGGGGTCAATATGATTTGATGTGATCGGCAAGTATATTGGTTCGGCCACAAAAAGGGGTTTGGTAAGATCAGCTAGTGAAGTCAAATATCTAAGAAAAATAAAATGTATCTACTTTTCCCCCTAACTCATATACTACCCAACTCTCCTGAAATAAATATTTTATCCCCCTTTTTGTCACGAATAATAAAGAAAGACTAACAATATATTCATAAATAACACAAAGAGAAATGAGTAAAAAAAAAATACATAGACAAATTATACAACACATGTGATGGAGAATAAAATATTTCTTTTGAGATAACTATTTTTCATGAATTTTTACATATAACTAATGTTTTCAAAATCGGCCCGAGCATCGAACCGAAAAAAGTGAAAGGTCAGGGGGTCAAAAGGCTCAATCGAGATTGAACCGGAATCGAATTGGATGCAATAAATAATAAATAAATAAATACACACACACACACACACAAACAAACAAAAAATAAAATACTATGAAAACAATAACTTTTTAAAATTTCCATATTAGTAATTCAAAGTAAATCTATCTCGAATTAAACTACTTGTACACTCTTTGTGTACATTAAGTTTGACATCTTAAAATTTGTTTAAAGTATCATTAAAAATAATATATAAAAAATTGTCATCTCAAACTTCTTGTCAAACTTAGGTACATGTAGCAAAACTGATTTATCTTCATTAATTAGATTTATTATCCTACAACCAGTCTCAGTATTTCAAAAATTAAAAATCAATATGTTAAAATAGTTTGCTTTGTTAAATTGAAACAATTTAAACCTATACAAAACAATATCTAACATTATTATGTTAATAATCGGGTGCAATTTAAGTTAAATTTGAAAATTAAATAAATGAAAAGATAGAGGTGGATATTAAAATTTAGTTAGTTGAGATTCAAAATCAAATTAGTCAATTAGACATGCATTTGAAAAATTGTTTTGATGGGCATTTATAACATTTTTCTGCTATACCACTATTCCGCATTTGAAGTTTATTAAACCTTTTGAAATAAATGCATCTATAAAAGGAGTATGACATACAATATTCCTCGGTGGATCTTTGATCCATTCATAAAGTTAATAATTTTTAAATAAAAATTGGCAAAATTTGTAAAACTGCCACTAGTTCACCAGTTATGGTTAAACCAGCCAGTTCAATAGGGTTTTAATAAGCTTTTGTTATAAACGGTTAATCGGGCATGATTGGCTCAATTTTGGGCCTAGTTCTTAGTTCTACCGGTCGAACCAATTGGGCAGGGTCGATTTTGACAATATCGCATATAATATCATGACTAGTTGTTTGCTTACTTATATGTGCATAATTCATAAATAGTAAAATTTTCTCACATTGTTTATTTTAAATCTGTATGAAGTAAATTGTATAAGCTACATATGTATGAACAGTGCCACTAAACTCCGGGAAGAAAGTCTCAAAATTTTAACTCAATGAGAAATGACGTGTAAATAAATGAATATATTCTTCAAAGTATGAAGTAAAACCAAATGCTATTGGGACCTTTTAAATTAAAAAGCTTCTATGTATAACTTTTCTTTCTCAAATTCCATTCACAGAACCTTAATTAAAAAGTGATTGATTCATCTAGACAAAATGGGATCACATATCGTAATTAAACTCTGATACCACTAGTTAGAGAATTATTTAGACCTATATATGCATAATTAATTAATAATAAGCAACAAGTCACTCAATTATTGTTTTTAGATGATTACGGTAGTTAATCCAATTAACATTAAGTTAAACAATTACATAAATGTATATATCAAATGCAATAAGGTAAAATAACACCATATATGGTCACGAGGGAAAACCCTTCTCAGGATAAAAAACCACCGGACAAACTTGTCACTAAAATCACAAAAGTTAACTTACAATTAGTTCAGGGACCGCTAACTTTAATTGACTCTGGACACTTAACTTGTAAATCACCAAAGAAATTTTTGGGTTGTATGACCCGCGATTTCTAGCAACTCCACCCTACTTTTTCCTTTGCATAGATCACAAAAAGTGAACTTGTTCTGGAGCATTGGAACTCCAAGCGCCTCTTCTTCAAACTTTAAAATTCTAAGGGCTTAAGGTGAATGTAAGGTTTTTGATATTATCTTTAGATCTTTCTTTGTTTTGATATGTGGCTGAGACATGAAAATATTGGAATATGGATTTGATCTTCAAATTATGTTCTCTTGACTAAAATTAAGGCTCAACCAATAATGAAACAATGTTTGGGATGAATTATGAATAATTGATCAAGTGGTCGAATCTAGTGATCTTTGGATGTGTTTTGAATCTTCAATAACATGATCTCTGCAATGAATAATGATTCAACACATTTTGAGACGGACCTATGGTTGCATATTTATAATAGGTAGTGTTTGGGGTGAAATATGATTGAAAAATACTGTTAGAATTGAATCAAGATTTTGCTATGATAAATACACTGCTTGAGCCTTGCGCTTGGCACTAGCGAGCAGTGACTCCATCGTTCGATTGCCAGCATCGAGCCTAGCAAGTGACGATACTCCTATTCCGAGCGCTCGAGCGCCATCTTAGCTTACAATGAGCAGCCGCATTTTTTGTTTCTTGATTTTCTTGAACTGTTTTCGATTTCTTTTAAGACTCTACCAACCCAAATTATTTTGATTTAAATTACAACTCAATAACTCATATTTTGAATACATAAATTGACCATTACAAATTTAGAAATTGCTAATTACAAATTTGGACCTAAGAAATTGCTCAATTTTAATAAGAAATTTTCTTAGTGAGCTACCTAGCGAATTGAGTATTTGTTTTCTTTTGCGTGTGTTAGAGTTGTTGAGTAGAAAGTTTACTCGAGATTAGCAAATGGTGTTGATAAGAATATTTTACATGCTTATTTAGGTTCTTAAATATACTTGATATTTATTACTTGAGTATATTTCTACTTTCATTAGTGTACACAATATTTTTTATAGGTAAAAACCTGACTTTGAGGTGAATTGAGGAAAAAGTAAGAGACTTGATCTAAATTGGAGCTTAAAGGATGAATTTGAAGAGCTACTAGGAAGTTAGAGACTGGATAGGAAGCTTTCAGAAAGTAATTAGATGATTTCAAAAATATAGGGATCAAATTCTACGTTTGTAGAGTTTGGTGAGCAAAAGTGAATATTTTAGAAACTTGGAGACGAAATTTGAAGCAAATAAAAAATGATGGACCAAATTGATCAAATTGAAAGTAATGGGACCAATTTGTGCATGATCGAAATTTGAAGGACTGAAACAAACAAAATCAAAAGTTGAGGGACTTACTTGCAAGAAATCATAAAGTTTGGTAGCTTGAAGTTCAAATTTGGGGAAAGAGGTTCAAGGCCTCGTAGAAAGCTAAGACACCAAGCGCCTGAAAGAGTTATTTTGCGCTAATTTGCTGCCTACAGGTCAGTCGAGGCTGTGCTCAACTGGTCGAGACCTCGCTGGGTTTCAAATCTAGATGGATTTCTTTATTTTCTCTCCAACTTCAAGGTTATTTGGGATACTTCTCAGGGCATCTTGAGAGTTATATAAAGAGCGAACCTAGGTAAAATAAAGGGGGATCTTCATACTGCAAAATAAATTCGTAGAAGGAGAATTTCAAATAAAAAACATCAACTTCTTGGTAGCAAGATTACATAAAAATCTTGGGAGATTTTTGAAGATTTTGAATAAGAAGAAAATTCCGCTTGAGATCGTTGAACAGTGGCCTAATAAAAAAGTCATTAGGTATACATTGACATTTAACGGTGCCAAATAGGATCTTCCGCTAATATTATTACCAAGTGACCATTAATGTAGTAAATATAAACATCAATGACTATTGGTTTAAATAACTCATTAATATTTTGTTGGTAGACATTGAAAAAGAACTAGTTGTTTTAACCTTAGAAAATAAATTGTTGTTGAATGCAATAAGCTAAACAAATTAAAGTACATCTCACTCGAAAAAACTCTCTTGTCCTCATCATCATTGGGGGTTGAGAAATGATTTATGTTTAATTCTATATGACAAGTATTAGAAGAA
The DNA here is from genome assembly GCA_903798235.1 of Fraxinus ornus. Taxonomy (NCBI): domain Eukaryota; kingdom Viridiplantae; phylum Streptophyta; class Magnoliopsida; order Lamiales; family Oleaceae; genus Fraxinus; species Fraxinus ornus. Next base: position 9,846 of record CAIGRF010296786.1, on the reverse strand, counting down.
AAATTTGAAGTTGTATATGTACTCGAATACATTTTCTTGTCTCAGCCGTCGGTTAATTTTAACTGATTGGTCATATGTTCGAATCCTACTTGGAGAGTGTTATGGTTTAGGCTGCCTCATATCTTTGGCCCAGTTTAATCTGTTAGGCCTATGCTGGAACCCGATCTTTGGCTCAAATGTTATTACTTGGTTGTAAAAACGTACTTGCTTCTTACACGCCTTATTATTTTCTTGGCTTTTTGATTTATCCCTCCACTTGGCCAGATCTCCATCGTTGATGATAACTCTTGATTTGCTTGCCTTAAAGGGCTTCTCGAAGCTTCATTCTTCTGCAACTGTTCAGTGCCTTTTGAGAGATTTTTCCTCTCTGTGTGATTAAGGTTCATCTCTTTCTTTCTTTCTGTCGTTTGTAAATCTGAGTGATAAGGCAGTAAGGGCACTTGATTTATATTCTGTAAGATTGGTGTATATTCTTAGTGATTTTGAGACGAGATAAATATTGAAGAGATCTTTTATTTCTTCATACATTGTAATATGTTCTTTGTGATTTCTTAGTGAAACTAAAGCGTAATCCCTTTGTGTGGATGCTCAACGGGTGACTAAGCCTAAGGCTGAACATTCGGGCCCTTTGGGCAAAAAATCCTAGGTGTTTTTTTACTTTCTTCAATTTACTGTTTTAATTTTGTGTTCTTTGTGAACTCTGGGACCAACAAGTGGTATCAGACTCCCTACTAGTTGTAGATCAGTGTTGGTGTTCGATTTTTCAGAAACCCTAATTCTTCAAATTGTTTGACTGTATAGATCTTACGATTTCTGAAACGATCTTTGTGGAAAATAATAATTTTGGGTTGAGTTTTCTGGTTCATCTTTAAAATAAGTTTTTATAAAAGTTTCAAGGTTTTTTGTAAAGTGTTTTGGGTTATTTATCTGGAAAATCATTTTTCCTGTGGGTTATCTCCTTTGATCTAGTGTTCTTACTGAGTTTGTGGTGTTCTTGATCCAACTCAATGCTGAGTCGTGGTGACTCGTTTGACTCATACTGAGTCGTGGTAAGTTGATTTGACTGGTTCGATTGCACCGAGTTTTCACTGAGTCTGTGTGACTCGTTGCTTTCTGCACCTGTTCTGAGGTTTCTTCTCATCTACTTCTGGTATTCTCTGAAACCCCGTATTATTTCAGTATCCTGTGTCATTTTTGGAACTTGTTATTAAGGTAAGTGATCATCTCCTGCTTTCCTTTTGTCCAAGATCTCATTGAGGATCTGAGAATCTGATGGAGTAGAGGATAAAAAGGTTACCACCCCTTAAACATTTTCAAAATTGACGTTTCCTGTATGATATTATTGTCACTGTTTGATCAATTGTTAACACTAATCGTATTCTGTGATTTCTTGAAGTCTTTTCTCATACTGTCAATACTTGTTAGTTACTGTATAGCATATTATTTGATTTTTATTTGTTTATCTTTAATAATGTCTACTGCACATAAGTTTGAAGTTGAAGTTTGGAGGGGGATTGGGGATTCTAGTTTATGGAGACAGAAAATAAGGGCTCTGTTGTTGTAACAGATGTGTGCTGCTGCATTAGATGGGACTTGGCCACCTGAATTTAGTGTCTATAGAAGGTAAGAGTTAGATGAGGTTGCTCGGAGTTCCATTTTTCTTCACTTTTCCGATACTGTTATTAGAAAAAGTTGGAGAAACCACTAATACTCAGGGTTTATGGACTAAGTTAGAATCTCTCTATCTTGCTAAGAGTATGCCCAACAAATGCTATCTTTTTAGACAGTTCTACAATTTCAGATTTAATCCCTCTTCTACACTGGAAGATAACATTGATAAATTCACAAGACTTGTTCAAGAATTGACTGACCGTGATGAGAAATTGTCTGAAGATCAACAAGTAGTTGTTGAATGCTTTAGGGGACAAATATAGAGATCTTAGAAATGCCTTGGAATATGGAAGAACCGATCTCACTGTTGACATTGTTGTATCATCCTTAAGGAATAGAGAACTGAAGCTTTGAATGTAAGGGAGAAACCAAATTAGAATAAAAAGGGAAATCAATGCAACTACACCTCTCACAAAAGGGATAAACCCCAATTTATCAAGTTCAGAAATCAGAACAAGACTCAATCTAAATTTAAATTACAGCCCAGAAAATGCTACTACTGTGGGAAAACATGACATCTAATCAAAGACTATTTCAAAAGGATCTCTGATATGAAAGATAAACATAATTCTGATGGGTCTGCTGCTGTTGCCTGTAATAATGAACATGATATTTAAGGGGTTGTTCTTGTTAATACCACCAATAAGAACCCAAAAGAATGGGTTTTTGATTCTGACTGTATATTTCATATGTGCCCTAAAGGGATTGGTTTATTGAACTTGTTGATCAAAATGGGGGGTAAGTTCAGATGGGAAATGACACGAGTTGTCAGATAAATAAGATAGGAAAGGTGAATCTTCAAATTGATAACAACAAAATTCTCAAACTTAATAAGGTCAGATTTGTTCCAGAATTAAATAGGAATTTGATTTCCTTAGGGGTGTTGGATGATGACTATGATATAAGAATCCACAAAAGCTTTATCAAGCTTCATCTAAATAATAAAGAGATAATCTCTTTGCCTAAGATTAATGGTATCTAAACTATGCTTGCTGAACCTTTAGTAGGCTACAGCTCTGCTGCTATAAATATAAAATCTAACAAGTCTTTAATTTGACACAAATGTTTGGCCACATGTCTGAAAAGGGATTAACTATCTTAAATAAACTTGGCTATTTTGGAAAAGACAGTTTTGAAAAACTTAGTTTTTGTGAAAACTGTATTTTTGGAAAATAAAATAAGCTTCCTTTTAAAACTAGAGTCCATAAATCCACTTCAATTTTGGACTATTTACATGCTGATTTGTGGGGTGAATACCTTGAGTGGTTATAGATTTTACTTGCTTATAGTAGATGACTTTTCAAGAAAAATATGAACTTTTCTTTTGAAACATAAGTCTGACACTTTTCAAAATTTCAAACAATGGAAATTGATGATTGAAAATCAAACCAATAAGAAGATCAAAGCACTTAGGAGTGACAATGACCTTGAATTCTGCAATTTGGAATTTGACTCTTTTTGTAAAGAAAATAAGATTCTAAGGCATAGAACTGTGACATACCCCCCTCACCAAAATGGTATTACTGAGAGGATTAATACGTCCTTATTGAAGAAGGTCAGGTGTATGATTAACAGTTCTGACCTTCCAAAATTTTTTTGGGGAGAAGCTTTAAAAACTCCCACATATATTATTAATAGAAGTCCTTCAAGTGCCATTGATTTTCAAATTCCTGAGAAACTGTGGTCCAACAATGTGCCTGATTACACTAGACTTAAATTTTTTGGATGTGCTGCCTATTCCCATCAAAATGAAGGGAAACTTGAACCAAGATCCTTGAAGTGTGTCTTCTTGGGGTATGGGGAAGAGACCAAAGGGTACAGACTTTGTGTTAAATATAAAAATGGTTTTCAAGTTATTATCAGCAGAAATGTTGTCTTTAATGAAAATGACTTCCCCTGCAAGACCAAATTGAAACAGTATCTGATAATCCTGCTCCTACCATTGAGACCGTTCTTGAAAATCAATCAGATAATCATAATGATTTAATTGAGGTGGAGTCTACACAATCTGAAGTTAATCAGGACCTGGGTGAACCTGATGATGAAACTGAATCTATTAATCCCTCCTGACTGACTATCAATTGACTAGAGACAGAGATAGAAGGAACATGATTCATTCTACTAGGTTTAACAGTGATGATTTTGTTACTATGTTTCTGCTCTTGATTGTTTAAATGTTGAACCCTCCACTTTTGAAGCTATCAACTGTTCTGAGTCTAAGTTTTGGAAAGAAGCTATGAATGAAGAAATGGAATCTCTAATAAAAAACAAAACTTGGATTTTGGTTAATAAACCTGAGAATCAGAAAGTAGTTGATTGTAAATGGATTTTCAAAATTAAAGAAGGGAATTCTAATGTAGGAAGTTAAAGATATAAAACCAGACTTGTTGCTAAAGGCTTCACTCAAAAGGAAGGAGTGGACTATAATGAGATATTTTCTCCTGTTACAAAATACACCTCTATTAGAATTCTGCTTGCACTGATTGCTCATTTTAACTGGGAACTTGATCAGCTTGATGTGAAAACTGCATTTTTGAATGAGGATCTTGAGGAAACCATTTATATGAGACAACCTGTTGGTTATGAAGTCAAATCTAATGCTCACAAGGTCTGCCTGTTGAAAAAATCTCTTTATGGCTTAAAGCAAGCTCCCAGACAGTGGTATAAAAAGTTCAATGCTTACATTGAGACTTTGGGTTTTGTTAAGAGCAATTATGACTCTTGTCTTTTCTTCAAAAGGTTAGGAGGACACGAATCTATTTACCTGCTTCTTTATGTTGATGATATGTTACTTGCTTGTCAAACTAGATCTGAAATAGATTCTATTAAATCAAAGTTAAAATCTGATTTTGAAATGAAAGACCTATGGAAAGCTAAAAGGATACTAGGCATGGAAATAGAAAGCAATAGAACTGACTGCATGTTATGGCTAAGATAGAGTGCATACATTAAGAAAATATTTGAAAAAATTTCTATGATTGATTGTAAACCTACACCTTTGCCTATTGCAAATCATTTTAAACTTTCTAGTGAACAGTCACCTAAAACTGATAAAGAGTTTAAAAGAATGAAAAATATTTCCTATGCTAACACTGTTGGATCCATAATGTATCTCATGGTCTGCACTAAACCGATTTGGCTCATGGTATAAGCATTTTAAGTAGATTTATGGCTAATCCTGGTGAGACACATTGGATTGCTATGAAATGGATGGTAAAATACTTGAAAGGCTCAACTGGTTTAGGGTTCATCTCTTTCTTTCTTTCTGCTGTTTGTAAATTAGAGTGATTTCTGTAAATCTGAGTGATAAAGGCAGTGAGGGCACTTGATGTATATTCTGTGAGATTTGTGTATATTCTTAGTGATTTTAAGGTGAGATGAATATTAAAGAAATATTTGATTTTTTCATACATTGTAATATGTTCTTGGTGATTTCTTAGTGAAATTAGAGCGTAATCCCTTTGTGTTGATACTCAACGGGTGACTATGCCTAAGGCCGAACATCTGGGTTTGGGCGAAAACTCCTTAGTGTTCTTTTACTTTCTGCAATTTACTGTTTTAATTTTGTGTTCTTTATGAACTCTGGGACCAACAGAGAGAATCAATTCATTTTGAACTAATGACCTTCATTTACGAAACGAACACATTACCTGACCGAGAGAAAGAACAAGTTTGCTGCTAGCTGAACACACACACAAAAATAAATAAATAAATAAAATGAGACTCAATCGAGCTGAGACTGGTATTGAGTAATATCTATTTTACAAGCCCACAGTGCAAACAACTTGCAGATTTTATTCTTTTATTGCCAAAACATTAAAATACACAATCAAAATGCAGTACAAATATATTTCTGTCGAAATATTTCATTGTTTCTCTCTTAAAATTTGTGGGGGTAACCTTAAATTACCAAGGAAATTACATCAGTTTGAACCTGTGTATGAAAATGAGTAATTCAGATGGAATAAAACTTTCTATCGATCTCGGAATTCCATGAATGAACCTAGTCTTTTCTCGAGCTTGAACAATTTTTACATTTTGGAGGTTTAAGGTAATGCAATAAGTTTGCAGATCAGATCATTCTGAGTGTATGCATTGCCATCCCTAGTCCTTTAGAATTTGTGTAGAGAATAAGTTGGAGTTCTCTCACGCAATCCATCATCGAGGGTCTCTCTCGACTGTCTGTTCGGACGCAACGAGATGCTAGGTTTGCAAACATTATTACTGATTCCAATGTGTACGAACCTCGACTCATTTCAGGATCAGTAACTTTCCTCAATTTCTTCTTGTCATTCAATATGTGTCTGACCTGCAACATTCAAGTGCGTCAATTGAATACCGATAATACAAATATGACATGTTTGGTATATAGTATTAGAGTGTATTTTGCATTACTAAAACTTCTTTTTTTATTTAATATTGTCAAATGATAACAAATCCACCTTAACAAATATGTTGGATTAGCAAGTACTTGATCAAAGAGAAAAAAAAAAAAAAGAAAGAATTTTATCTATTGGATTGTGCAAAGCATCTAGTAAAAAGCTAATTTCAATTTTTCCCACCAGTCACAAAATGTTAATAATTTTTCGAAGGGTCAGTTTAATTTTAAAGATGTTTCTCAATAGTCAATGTAATTTAAAAAAATTCGAATGATAAATTATACTTTCATAGTTGTTTCCCTGACGTTGTTTCAAATCCGTCACGCTGGATTGTTTGAAAAGATAACAATTATTTTGCACTGTCATCAAATCGTTAATTTTCAAATGGAAGATGGATCAAGAGATTGAAATAATATTGTAACTACTAGTGACCGCTGAAAAACAACGTTGAAACGACAGTGGCCATTACTGTTTACAAAACACACCGATATCATTGGATTTGGATCTAAGTTAAGGATTTTCTACGATAGGAATATTCTTATAGTACCTGTAGAACTAGGTTCTGATCATTTGGTCCTTGGTTCAGGTCCACTGCTCTCCTTCCAGTCAAAAGCTCAAGCAGAACAACTCCAAATGCATAGACATCACTTTGTAATGTGAGTTTTCCTGTCTGTCATTTGATGAATTAGAATTAGAGCACATTCCATTTAAAGCGTGTTCGGTAATAGTACTAGAAGTCAATGGACATGGACACGGTAATAAACGAGATTTTAACTTTTTCCTTCGTTAGTATTTGAATGCTGTCTAGTCAAATTTACCAAACAAGCCATAGAGTTAATCCTTCCTCTCCGAAGAATTACCCACGAAAGATCCTTACCAAAGTATATTCCGGGTCAAAATAGCCAAAAGTACCAAGCACTTGAGCTGTCACACAATTCTCCTGGCCTTCCGGCATCAACTTTGCGAGCCCAAAATCCGATATCTGCTCAAGTAATCAGTAATCAGAACATTGCAACAACTTAACCTTCTCGGAGATCAATTTTCGGGGGACTTGCATTTATCTTATTAAACAAGTTCTCTCCTACCTATAGATCATGCTAAAAGCATCAAGCATAAAATTTGTAAATGTTAAATCGTTGACCTTTGCCTCATAGTTAGAGTCGAGTAGAATATTGGTCGATTTGAAATCCCTATGAACAATAGGAATTCCAACAGCAGAACTTGAATGGAGATATGCAAGTCCCGTTGCTGCTCCAAGAGCCACTTTTAGCCTCAAAGGCCAATCCATCTTTACTTCTCCAATTCCTAAAACTCGATCGAAAGACAATTAGGAGACAAATATGTATCAGTATTAGACATGACTAGACAGTATATAAACAAGATTTTAAACTTAAATTTATTTCTTAATACTGTCGAGTACTGTCCAATCTATCTTATTAAAAGCGTATTAGTTGTTAATGAACCAACCATTTAAGTGATCTTGTAGGTTCCCTTTGTGCATATATTCATAAACCAGAAATCTATGTTTCCCATCTGCACAATATCCAATTAAGTTTACTAGATTGGGATGATCCAATCTGCTCAAAATATCAACTTCCACACGAAATTCGCGCTCCCCTTCTGCTTCTTTGAATGCGGGTAGCTCCATTTTCTTGATGGCTACTACCTTTTAACGCAAAAAAGATAATTGTGAATTTCAATGAATGCAGTGGATTAGTAATTTTTAATGGTTTAAGCTTTTAGATGATATGGTTTAATTTAATATGCAACCGGTAAGGATTAAGAATTAATAAATGTTAAAATGCACCTCTCCAGATCGCAGGGTGCCTTTGTAAACTCGACCAAAACCTCCTTTTCCGAGCAGATTCGTATCACTGAAAGAACATGTTGCCTCCTCCATTTCTTTGAGTGTAAAAACTGATGATGCATGGTGCCTTTTCGCTGGTGGATTCCTATATTCAATTTGCCAACATTCTGCAGGTTTATATACCCCTAAAGAACAGGATGTTTTCCAGCGGTAAGAACCACAATTCAAGCCCCGTGAAAAATAATAAAATTTGAAACCAAGCAAAGAACAATCAGAGTTATGATTCACCCTCAAGTACAAGCCTCGTAAAATTCTTCATATAGTAGGAATGTTAAGGCGATCTAATCTTCTGATTAAACTCTACATGGTAAAAGAATCGGAAGAAGAAACTTACAAGGATTGCTTTGATCTTCTGATTTACTTCTTCGGCGCTTGTTCCATGCAGAAACTAAACCAAAAGGCATGATTTTTGCTTCTTATTTTGGACAAAAACTATGAATTACATCTCATGAAACTGTTAACTGAAGACATTAAAACAAATCAAATAACATCTTGAAACATGGGATTGGGAATATCATAAATTTTTTTCAAATCACAATCTAAAAGTATTTTTTTTAAAAAATAATATCTGATGATTGCTATATCATAACTAAATAAACTCAAGTCAAATCAGGTTCAAGGAGAAAATCGAGACAACACAAAATATTTAGCTGACAAAGATAGTATTAAGTAGTACAAGAATCCGGTAGGAGTACGTATAAAGCAAGGAAAATGTTAGCTTTGTGAAATACTCCAACGTAATCAGCCTCTACCAACCTGAACTTCTCACTTGAAGAAAAAGGAAAAGCAAGAAAGGAAAAAGGATGGTACTACTTGCTTACCTTTGAATGAGATATGACGGGGTATGAGGTTAGAGCATGTTTGGCTAACCTTTAAAAAAAAAAACTTTAAAAGTAAAAAGTAAGTGTTTGTTTTCGAACATGGTTGGACGTGTTATCTCAGTTGCATATTTTGATGGTAATCTTAGCTTACTGTCAAAATTTATTTATTTTATACTTAACTCGTACAAAATTTAATCGTTTCAAAACTACTTATTTATTTATAAATAAAAATTTATGCTAAGCCAAACATGCTCTATGTTTGAAAAGGAAAGACAATCTGCAGCCTCTTCCTACAAGAATTTTTTCTTCTTCTTCTTATGTTTGTATGTTAGAAAATTTCAGGTTGTGGTTAAGGGGTTGTTTTCATTGATCTACAAGATGTCTTCCTCCTCAAACTTTCTTGATTCTATGCAACAACTACAATAGTAATTACTCAATGGGATTTTTTTTTTCTTTCGGGTGCTGTAGTATGTTCATGAAATAATATTTAAAATTATTGTCATTTCCACGTCTCATCTAAAAACTTAAATATTTAAAGAAAAATAAAATTATTTAAATTTTGTGCCATCTTATGCGAGATGCAATTTATTTTTTCTTCAAAAAATTAACCTACACAATTTTCATCAATTGGAAGTGAAGAGATTTGTGTTTGACATTGCTTATATCGTGCATGCACAAAACAAATTCTTTTACCTTCATTTTTTTATTTTATTTTAAATGTAAAATCAGAATCAAGTAGTGATGGGCTAGCTTGAACCTTGAAGTTAGCTCATGGACTTCATTAATGGGAGAATGAGCTCAATTGGACATTAGGACTGATGAGAAAGCTGTACCTCTAACAATAATCTAATTAATGGACATCATCTAGTAGAGTAAAAGCGAAAATAGGAATTTAAGGATGTGGATATTGCGCTAATTACTTAGTTTTGTCATAAAAACTGATTTTTACGGTTTAAGAAAAATTACTGAAAATTATGCCTACTGCGTTTTTCTATCACAACTGTAAGACATCGTACAAGTAATATAGCAGACATTTGAGTCAAGATAATTGTTCCAAAATCAAAATTGTGCGTTGTCATTTTCAAAACAAAAAATACAAAGTCACAAT
>CAIGRF010296683.1:12022-22483 GCA_903798235.1 Fraxinus ornus | reverse complement strand
TTTTCAGTACTCGTGTGCTTGCGCCCCTTGGAGGTGTTTTGTCTGTTTCTCAATTGTAATTCTTCACTAGTAAATACACCCCTTTTTGGGACTTTGTCTCAAGAGGTTTGTTCCTTACACAATCGTCTGATCCCTTTTTCTTTAATTGTTGACGAGTGAAAACCCGCGAAACAGTTTCAAAAAGCGGGGGCCCCATTAACATTGTCTCTCTCTGTTTTTGGATATTATTTTTCTTTTACTTTCTAATGCCCATAGACAATTCAATTCAACATGCCATCGACAGGTTCTGTCCAAATTAAAGAGAGAAAACACTAGCAGCCGGATAATCAGCATTTGTGGCTGGTTATTAATCATGTCACCAAACCAACTTATTTTGGCCTATTTATTATAATACATGCCACAAAATAACTTGATGAATAATGCTATTCAAAGTGAAAACTACTGATAGTCGTACACACGACAATTTTTTATTTGATACATTAATATGGTAATTTTTTATTTCCTCGTGCATCAATTAATACACTACCATTGTATGCACAGAGAATGATTACTGATAGTATTCACTATGAATAGCATTATTTAAATAGCATGTATCTAAGCTTAAAAAAGTTTTTTTTTTTTTTTCTTTTATTTCCAAGCATATTTAAATAAACCCATCTAAAAGATTAACTTGTCAAAGAACACACAGCAGAAAAAAATTACATAAAATTTGGTTTTGGGGTTTCCAGACATTTGTTGATCTCTAACTTGGCCGAGTTAAAATGTGGTTACATCTTGGGCCTGATGGGCTGGACAGAAATAACCTTCGAAATTCCATATCTCATATCTCATAACACATTAACACTTCCTCATCGTACATCAGAACAGGCAACTCACAGGAAACTCACTACATACTAGGCAGTTAATCATGTTTCTCAATGCCGGAAGACATCATCCCGAATTGAAATTTGAAACGATCAAGCAACAAGAAATTCATCGTTTCTTATTCCTACCAGAAATATTGCCAATCGATATGCCATTGCCATTGCCAAGTCCACAACCTGGAGACTCTTTTAGTCCAGAATTCTGATTCCCCAAACATTGTAGATTGTCGAATTCACAATCATTGTTGACTTGATTGTTTAATAATGCGCCCTCTGATCCCGGTTGAAGACAATAAAGCTGATCATTACATTGAATATTACAAGGATTCGTTACATAAGCACCTTGAAGATTCGTATTAACAGGTTTCTGGTAAGGGAAAGATCCAATCTCGCCTTCGATTCTTCCTCTAATGTCAACAAGCAAGCACTTGAGCCGAGCAATCTCAGCCTCCAGTACAGCTTGGCCCTGTAGCCTCTTGATTAACTGTTGATTCAAAGCTCTCAATCGAACAGCTTCATCCTCCAAAGATGCGGTCCTTGCCTTCTTCTTCTCACGGTATTTTCGTACAGCTTCACGATTACCCAACGGACGTTTCTTCCCTTTCTTCTCTACAGACTCAGCCGTGTCATCAGTCGGGGTCTGATCATCACTCTGGGTAGGCATAATCTTCGTGTGGACATGATAACAAGTGTGCATGTGGGAATTATCGGGGCCCGAAGTGTTGCACGTGTGGGCATGAGTGCAGGCATGTGTCTTGTTGAGAAACTCTTCAATGCCATCCATTGAGCAACTGCTCGGAAGATCAATCAAATCCGAACACGAAAACAAGGGTTGGTTCGACAATTCAAGCTCCCCATCGTCCATTTCAACTACTTAAATTAAACCAATAAAGCCACGAATTGATAGTGTAATAGCAATCAGAAATAACTTCTACAGCAAACTAAATGAAAATTCGCAATGAGAAGCCCCAATTCTTCCCTATGACAGTAACTTAGCATAAAACAGAGAGAACAAAAATAAACTAGCAATTTTTTGATGGCGAAACACTTGTAAATTGATCAAAACTTGCAAGAAACAGGGACAACGAGACACAATACCATTTTCCTTTAAACTTTCTCCTCCCTCTTTGTCTGATTCGAGGAGAAACGGCCAGGAAACCCTAAAATAGCTAGATGGGGAATATAATAAATTAAGAAAAACATCTAACGTTAATTTTTAATTTAATCACAGAACAGGGTAAAATAGATTAAAGCAAAATATATTCATAAAATTTGCAAAGAAATAATTAATTAATTAAAAAGAAGACACTAACCATAAAGTAACTGATCCAATCCAGGCACAGAATTTGCTATCAAGATTGAAACTTTCAAGCACAAAATGAGAGGCGGTGGCGGGGGTACTGATCATAAATTGAGAATGGAACCCTAGAAAAAGCAATAAGGGTTAAAGGGATTGGAAAATGCAGTATAAATGGCGATGTTAATGGAGGAAGAAAACAGGGCAGAGACAGAGACTAGAGAGGGGGCCAATGAATAAGAGATTCGTGGAAATACATACGAAAGAAAGGGTCCCTCTTATTGGAAAAGTCAGAATTTTACAGTAATACAATTCAATACATTACGTTCAAATCATGATACTTTGGAAAATTCAACCTCGATACATTTACAGTTTACAATCTCCATCGTACACGCGATTTTGAGGGCCTGTTTGGTACGGCTTAAAATTCGATTAAAATTGAAAATATGGTCGTTATTGGGTCCCACCCGTCTAATAAAAGTCAACAATAACGACTATATTTTCAATTTTAATCTAATTTTAATCTCTACCACACACCCTCTGAATTCATCCATCACACAAATTTCCTCCCGAGGGGAGAGGAGGGGTGGGTTGTCAATCAAGTTGTCATGTTACATATACATTATATTTTACATTGTGCTACATGTTGATTGGAAAGTTTTTAAACACAACATGTTTTCTCGCTCAACACTTTTTGAATTTGCACACAGTGTATTGTTGAAAAATATATTATTGGCAAATAGATTTTCACTTGTTTATTTGAAATTATTCCAACATTGATTGAAAGTTGGGATTTGAAGAGGAGTCTTAAAATGGATTACAATCCCACATGGCCTACGCGCCCGTAGGGGGTGCAAATCTTGGACCGAATTGGCCTTCGAACCTTGAACTTGTGATCTGCGTCCACGAATATCGGACCAAATGAATAAAAAATTGGCCACGAAGTGCAAACCACATTTTGAAATTTTTCTTTTACGTTTTTCATTTAAAACATAACTTGAAAACCGATTTTCCGTTTATTTTGTAACTTCAAAACGTCAGAATTAATATTGTTGAGTAATGGTAGGAGTTATGGCTGCATTAAGAGGCAAAGGCTTCTCCTTGCATATATATATATACTGAACAATCTCTTCAGTTCGACACACCACAAAGTAAGAAATCTTTTTAATGATCGATTTGAATTTTTTTATAAATTTTAGTAGTCATTGGTGAAATTAGCACAATTTTTAAATGTAATCAAGTGATATAAATCACTAATAATTTCACTTAATGTAGAATAATAAATGTTTGTGTAAATGAGAAAATGCTTACTTTAAATATTTAAGCACTTAGAGTCTTACAGAAATAAAATAGTAATAAATTAATAATGCAATAAATATTAAACAAACAAATATCACATATTTTTCAAAATAATTTATGTGATAAATTATGATATAAAATTGTCACTTATAATTATCTTATTGGTTTCATGATGAGAAGAATAAGTTGACAATTTTTTGTAGTTTTTTTTACGGGCCGGCCCGTGTGGCTCCCAGCCCGGCCCGGCTCGGGCTTTTTCCGAGCCGAGCCCGAGCTGTCTTGCTTTTTGCCATCCCTATGTTTGGTGTGGCTTAAAATTTTGATAAAAATTTAAGTCAAAGTTAAAAATTAATTTTAACCACACAATTCTTAGGATACACATTTCACCAACTTTCTTTTATGTTTATTTATTAAAAATTTTGATTTTAACTTGCACCAAAAAGTGGGAAAAAAAATGAAGTTATAAAAATTTCATCTTCCCCAACCAATCTCACTTACCTAGTGAACAAACATCCCACCGTACTAATTCTAATTCACCTCATTTGTGATCAAACATCAACTTCATAAATACAATCATGCCAATGACGATATCACAATAACTAACACTACCTTAGAAAAATTAATTAAAAATAGCTATTTCTATTAGCATGACAAATGGCATGAAAATTAATAGTTAATTTATCTATGGTCTTCGTAGCACATTGATATTTCGGATAGTATCAGCCCCTTAAATGTTGACATGCGCAATGTCATGAGCACGCCTTGTACTCATGTCGGGAGTTTGCGGATATGTGTGTTGATGGTGCACATTTCGAATTTCGGAGCACGAAAAATGTGGGTTTTAATTTGTGGGGATGATACTTCAATTTGACAGGTGTCAAAAGTGTTACAGATTGGCAAGGCATGGGCGGATCCAGTTTGCTATTGTGGACTTTAGTCTAGAAATTTGGGTGTCCAAATTGGGCACATGTTTGAAACATGTGCTTGGCAGTTTTCGTGGTCCATACAGGTGAAAAGTATGGACAGTTGCTGGGAATGGTTGTGGGAAGCAGTTTCTGACTGTTCTAACCCAATTTGGTTGGTTTATTCCTTTTGCAGTTAAGGGTGTCAACTACATACAAATTTTGGTCTATATATTGGGAATGCTAGACTGATGAGACACAGAGTGTGTTGTGTTCCTTCATTTTCTTGTGTTATTGTGGAGTAATAAACGAGTTGGATTTTACTTGTAAATCAATGAGTTCCTTTACATTGCTGCCTTTATTTTCCTTGTGTATATTGTGCAAATTCGTGGGCTAACTGAGTGGAATCTCACTGCCATCATAGGCGAAAAATTGGCCAAGTATTTTACCAAGAATTCGTCTCTGTGATATTGGTATCAGAGCTCCCAGGTTGCAGTTAGTGGGTTTCATTTGCAGAAATGGCTGGTGTTCCTATGACCGACGGTGCAATCAGTTTGGCTGCACAAATCTATGCACATAATGATGTGCTCACAGAATTGAGGGCTCAGTTCGAAGAGTTTTCCAGCGGGGTAGACGAAAGGTAATCTTCATTCATGAAAGATATGTTGGATCTTACTGATAACACAAAGGCTCTGTTTGATGCCCTTAAAAGTGAAATTTTATTGCTGAATTGGCCTTAAATAGTACTACTGTGTGGGATGGAATAGGTGCTTCAAAAATTTGTGTCCCTGAACCAAAGCAGTTTAATGGTGCTCATAATACCAAAGAGTTGGAGAATTTCCTATGTAATATGGATCAATACTTCAAAGTTGCTCGTATTCCAGAGGATGGGCAGGTAAATATCACTTCAATGTATCTCTTGAGGGATGCAAAGTTGGGCACAGGCAGAATTGCGGAGGTAAGGAGTGAATGACCTCCCTTCGACAATGGCTGCAGTTGATTGTCTTGTTGCTTACAAGAAGGGCAGTAACTCTTCTATTCAGAGAAGGAACAATGAGAAGAAGGCTGGCACATCGAAAGATTGTAAGAAAGGGGATAAGAAGAAAACATTCGAGGGCCCTAAATCGAAATATGGTGATCAGTCCCAACTCAAGTCAAAGAATTACAGTGGATGCTTCATTTGCAATGGTCCCCGTCGTGCAAAGGAATGTGAGAAACTGAACGCCTTAAGGTTGGTAGGCAATGATGATAACTCGGAGGATGCCCCATCGAGAGTTAATCTATTACAACTCGTGAATGCCATCACACACTGTAGCGTGGCTTGATATATGTTCGAGTTACTATTGATGGGAAGGAAGTGCTGGCAATGATGGACACTTGTGCTACTAACAAAGCTGGGTCTAAGTATGACTCAGATGACTACGAAAATTAGGGTTGTGAATTCTGCAGCACAGCTAGTGAAGGGATCTACTGAAATCACCCTTCGGGTGGGCAAATGGGAGGGAAAGTGCAATCCGATGACTATTCCCTTGGATGATTTTGATTTGATCCTTGGTATTGAACTCTTTGTTAAGATAAAGCCATTCATGGTACTGCATCTGATTGGGTTATACATTTCAAATAAAGGAAGTCTTTATTTTGTGCCAGCGAGATATCTTGATAAAAACAAAGAAAAGTAGATTCACGATGAAATACAATTTGCGAAACAGCTTAAGGCGGGTCTGAAGAAAGGGTAGATGACTTTTGTTGTTGCTTTGGTAGAAATCAAAGAAGATCGGGTTGTGGAGATACCTGATCAAGTTGTAAATGTCTTGGATGAGTCCGTTGATGTGATGCCCCTAGAACTTCCAAGAACTCTCCCACCTCGTCGTGCTGTTGATTACAAAATTGAACTCGAACAAGGCGTAAAGGCTCATGCACAAGCTCCATATCGAATGGCTCCATCTGAGTTGGCAGAATTGAGGAGACAGGTAGATGATTTACTTGATGCTGGTTTCATTTAGCCTTTGAAAGCTCCTTATGGTACCTCAGTTCTATTTCCGAAAAAGCATGATGGTTCCATGAGGATATGTGTTGATTATCGTGTACTGAATAAGGTGACGGTGAAGAAAAAATATTCAGTGCCTAATGTTGCTGGTTTGTTTGATCGATTGGCGAATGCTTTATTCTTCACTAAGCTGGATTTGCGAGGGGATGAATCAAAGATTGCATGCGTGACTAGGTTTGGTTCTTTTGAATTTCTGGTTATGCCCTTCGATCTTATGAATGTACCTGCTACTTTTTGCAATTTGATGACTAACGTGTTGTATGAGTTTTTGAATGATTTTGGGGTAGTATACTTGAATGATATTGTGATATACATTAGATCACTGGGTGATTATGTTGTCCACTTGAAAAAGGTGTCCTCACTGCTTAAAGTACATAAAGTATATGTCAAGAAGGAGAAATATGAATTTTGTTATTCGGAGGTGATGTTTTTGGGACATTAGGTTGGTCAAGGAAAAATCAGAATGGACGGAAAGAAGGTGAAGGCTATCATGGAGTGGCCAAGTCCATCCAATGTTGCTGAATTACATTCTTTTCTTGTATTAGCAAACTACTATCCGCGTTTCATTCAAATATATTATAAGAAAGTGAACGCCTTGACGGATTTACCGAAAAAGGGTCGAAAATGGGAATGGACCGATGAGTGCCAACGAGCTTTTGAGAAGTTAAAATAGGTTGTTTCAAGTGAACCGGTGTTGCAGTTGCCTGACTTTGAGAAGCCGTTTGAAGTACACACTAATGTATCTGATCGTGGTATTGGGGGTGTATTGGTACAAGAAGGTCATCTGATTACTTATGAAAGTCGAAAATTGAACGAGGCGGAACAACGATATTCAACTAATGAGAAAGAGATGACGGCAGTTGTTCATTTTCTTGAGATATGGCGACATTATTTGTTAGGAACAAAATTCACTGTTCTAATGGATAATGTAGCCAACATATATTTTCGATCCCAAAAGAAGTTGTCAGCAAAACATGCGAGATGGCGGAGTTTTTGCCTGAGTTTGATTACAAGCCAGGCAAGAAGAATCAAGTTGCTGATCCACTTAGTCGAAAATCTGTAGAAGCTTATGTATCGGCCTTCATGACAATCGAATCTGATTTTCTTGACAGGATCAAATAGAGGGCTGAAAAGGATGTTTCTTATACCAAGTTTTTGTAGAAAATTAAGGATGGCTTGGTAAGATGGTATTGGATTAAAAATGGTTTGATCTATGCCAAAGGCAGTAGATTATATGTGCCTTCAGGTAGGAGACTGAGACAAGTACTGTTGAACGAAACTCATGATCCACTATGGGCATGACATTCGGACATCAAAAGAATGTTGGCTTTGCTCTCGAAATCATATTACGGGCCAAAGATGGGTAACGAGGTAGAGACATATGTGAAATCTTGTTTGGTGTGCCAGCAAGATAAAATAGAAAGGAAGAAAGAGAGAGGTTTGCTCCAGCCTTTGCCGGTTCCAGAATGGCCTTGACAGTCGATTTCTATGGATTTCATTTCAGGTTTCTCGAAGGTTGATGGGTTCAAGTCCATTATGTAGTGGTGGACAGGTTTTCAAAATATTCGATCTTTAATCTAGCTTCACACAAGTGTACAACGGATGTTGCTGCTGGATTATTTTTCAAGAATGTTGTGAAGTACTTTGGAATACCCAAGGATATTGTGAGTGATCGAGATTCTCGGTTTACATGCAAATTCTAGATAATGATGTTCAACGTGATGGGGTCTGAATTGAAGTTTTCAACGACAAATCATCCATAGATAGATGGTCAGACGGAAAGGATAAATGCATTGCTGGAAGAATATCTTAGACACTATGTTACAACAAGTCAGAAAAATTAGGTTGCCTTGCTTGATACAGCTCAGTTTTGCTATAATCTACATCAATCTTGTGCTAGGGTATGTGTCCGATCGAGTTAACTATGCAACATATGCTCAAGACGCCTCTTGAGATTGTAAAAGAAAGGAAACACAATGTGTGTCCAGCTGCTTTTTGGTTTGCTCAAGATAAACATGAGATGATTGAGCAAGCAAATGACAGTCTTACGAAGACTGCCTGGAGAATGAAAAAGTATGCTGATTAGAACATGAGAGATGTAGAGTTTTAGGTTTGGGACAAAGTGTTGTTGAAATTAACTCCCCAGATTTGGAAAAAGATTAGTAGCAAGATCATACATCGTGGGCTAGTTTAGAAATATAAAGGTCCTTTCAAAGTAATCAAATGTGTTGGGAAGATAGCATATTGATTGAAGCTACCTGATCGTTTGAAGGTTCATCCTACTTTCCACATGAGCTATCTGAAGCCCTTTAATGAAATTTTGGTAGGAAAAGATCATTTACAGGCTAAGAGGGGTCCTCCTATGATTACAAAACAGTATGATAAGGAGTAGAAAAGATTATGGGTCATCGAACAATGGGGACGAGTAAGAAGAACAAAAGAACAGACTATCTTGTCTTGTGGAAATGTAGTAGTGGGATTGATGCAACCTATGAAGGGGATATCGATCCGTGACAGTTTGAGGATAAGGTAAATGAGTATCTTGATTCTATTCTGACGAGAACGTCGGACTCTTCTAGTGGGGAAGGTTTGTCAGCCCCTTAAAGGTTGACATGCACAATGGCATGAACAAGCCTTGCACTCATGTCGGGATTTTGCAGATAGGTGTGTTAATGGTGCACACTTTGAATTTTGGAGCAAGGAAAATGTTGGTTTCAATTTGTTGGAATGATGCTTCAATTTGGCCGGTGTCAAAGTGTTACAGATTGGTAAGACATGGCGGATCCAGCTTGCTGTTAGTGGACTTTAGTCCACAAATTCAAGTGTCCAAATTGGGTACATGTTTGACCCATGTGCTGGGTAGTTTTCGTTGTCCATAGAGGTGGAAAGTATGGATAGTTACTAGGAATGGTTGTGGGAAGCAGTTTCTGGCCGTTCTAATCAAAATGGTTTGGTTTATCCCTTTTGCAGTTAAGGGTGTTAATTGCATACGAATTTTGGTCTATATTGGGAAGGCTAGATTGATGAGACACATAGTGTGTTGTGTTCTTTCAGTATTCCTTCATTTTCTTATGTTATTGTGGAGTAATAAACGAGTTGAGTTTTACTCGTAAATCAATGTGTTCCTTTACATTGTTGCATTTATTTTCCTTATGTGCATTGTGCAAATTCGTGGGCTGACTGAGTGGAACCTCAGTACCATCATAGGCGAAAATTTGGCTAAGTATTTTATCAAGAATTCATCCATGTGATAGATAGGTACATACACATCAATGCCTAAATGACCGTTATCTTAGAGTAAAACTAATGTTGGGGGTAAAACTTATAAATGTTATGTCTTAAGTCTAATCGATTTTGGATATAAATATTTTTAATATATAATTGATACATTTTATTTATGGCAAGATCTATTATTTATTTGAATTATTATTCTAATAAATTAAATATTAGAGCATGCATATTCGAATCTTAATAATTTGTTATCACGGGGAATTGTGATTGTGAGATAAAAATTAAACACCAAATCCTATTAAACCAATATCAATTTCCAATTAAACACCAAATCCTATTAAACCATCATCAATTTCCAATAGAATTTGGGTCACACCATAACAAATCTTAACCTTAACACAAATTTCGAATGCAAGGAATTAGTCTTCACTGTTCAACAAACAATTTTCCACCTCTTCCACAAGCCCCCTAACAGGTAATTCAAACTATGAATACCAACCAATTCCAAGCAGTCATGTAGACTTGGTAATAGGGAGTGTCTTTGTCAACATATCAGCAGGATTGTCTTTGGTATCAACCTTCCTTTGTATAATATCGCCACGAGCAATTACATTACGCACAAAATGGTACCTAATATCAATATGCTTTGTCTTCTTATGAAACATCTTATCCTTAGTAATGCGAACCCCGTAGCAATGGTGACTACGAAACCCACAACTGGATTGATGCGGAACCCAAGAACGCCAATTAAACTCGGTTTTGGATTTAAATCCAACAAGGTGAACCAAAAAACCCAACGATAACGACAATGCGTTGAACCCC
>CAIGRF010296625.1:15945-27917 GCA_903798235.1 Fraxinus ornus | reverse complement strand
ATTACAAATTACTGTGTAGAATGTAATAATGATTGACTCAATTTTTGTTGTACACTACATATATATGATATCAAGATTCCTAACATACTAGGAAAATATAATACGTTGAAGAATTTAATATAAGGTGAAGTCTCAATACAATGGGTAAAATCAATAATAAAATATTTGGGATGAAATATGAGTAAAAAATGTCAAAAAGAGAATTAAAAAATTGCCCGAATATCACCGTCGCTCAAGCGGTAGCCTGGCGCCTAGTGAGCTCCAGGTCCCTGTTCTGAGCGCTCAAGCGCTCCTGGGAGTGTAGTGAGCAGTTGACTTACCTTAAATCTAGCAAACTCCACATTGACATGAATTCTAGTGCAATGAACAAAACTTCAAAATTTCTCAACATAGAGACAAATTCCACTACAAGGAATTAAATTTTAAATTTTCAACAAAAAAATTTCCACCAAAAATTTCTCCAACAAAAAAAATTCCCTACCTCTTCCACAAGATCCAACTATGGCAAACTCGATAATTGAAAATCAATTGAATCTAAACACTACTCAATAGGATTACCTTGGGCACCAAAGTTGCTAGAATTATCTCCACGAGCAACAATATCACAAATAATTTAATATTTACCAAATAGGGTAGAAACTTACACTTTAACAAAATAAACACAAAATGCTTTGGGAAAGGGTTCTTTGCTAGACTTAACATCTTCGACTGCACTTAGAGCATAAACAACAAAAACAGCATTACCCATGACTTCTGCACTTGACTAAGATGTATTTTTAATATGGACCCTAAACCAAACTCCAACGGTACTTAATCAAACTCAAAATTCACATAAGTCCTTAACTTCTATTGATTAATATTTAAAGATTTTGCGAAACCAAGCAGGACACATAACTTGGACATTTTCTGTCCGTTCAATACAACTCGGGCACTTGTACTAACCTTCAGGACTCTACGTGCACAAGTGTACAAGTATCATTTTCAATCAAGAGTACTCAAGGAGATAAGATTTCTCTTAAAATTGGAAACATGTCTCACAGTATCAATTCTTCTGACAATCTCATCAAACATATTAATTATGATCCTTCCAATGTTAGCTATCCTATAAGGAGTGTTATTTTTTTATTATCACAACACCTTTGGAACTGTTTTATATGTTTAGAACAAATTTCAATTAGGACACGTGAAAAGTGCAAGGTGTATCAAGAATTCAATCCTTGTTAAGTTTGGAGTCGCAGTCAGAAATAACCAAAAGTTCGTCATCATTACACCTCTCTTTTACAGTATTGAGTTCACCTGGAGTTTTTGAATTTTTTTTCTTCTGATTTGCAGTAGCTAAATTTTTCTTCTTATGCAACTTATAACAATCATTTATGATATGTCCCCGTTTCTTGCAATAATTACAGATTTTATTACTGTAATTAGACATTAATCGGCCACTCACATAATCATCATCAATAACAACGTCGTCTCCATGAGCCTTAGATCGAACAAGATACTTTATCTTTTCATTTGAAAACGGAGCATCATAAATTTATTCAATGGTGAAAGTATCACGACTATATAAAATAGCATCTCTAAACAACATGTATGAAGAGGGCAGCTAATACAATAATATTAACCATAAATCTTCTTCATCATACTTGGCCTCCAAGGTCTTCAAATCAGCGATAATTTCCTTAAAAATAGTTAGGTAACCTTCTAGTGATGTATCTCCTATCATACAATGAGAATAAAGACACTGCTTCAAGTGCAATTTGTTGTTTAGACTTTTCGGCATGTATGATTGCTCCTGTTTTAACCATAATTCATCTTCAGTTTTCTCCTTCAAAATGTCCTGAAAAATATTATTCGAAAGATGAAGATACTCGTATGTCCTTCGATCCTTATGTGGTTTGTCCTCCAAACTCCAAGTTGACAGCATCTGGTCAAATCTCAACAACGCATCGTCCAAATCCATTGGAGCGAGCACTACTCGTATCTTTACCTACTAAAGCGAAAATCTGGTGTTGTAATCTAGCATATTAAATTTCATATTTCATAGTTTCCATCACAAAATATCAAACCTCAAATTGAGCTGATCAAACCTCTTTCTGATATCACGGTTAGAAATTAAGCCAATAGTTCTAAATATTAAAGACGAGTTAATGGATTACAAGAAAATAACAATCACAAGAATACAAGACATACTTGGAAACTGAAAATGGGAATAATATCGGGTAGGGGCGAAGAATTCACCGATCTCATAACCTTATTGTTGGATAACCAAAATATGTGTTGTACATTACATATATAATACTATGAATCCCTAACACACTAAGAATATAATACAATGAAGTGTCTAATATAAGGTGAAGTCCCAATACAACGGTTAAAACTAATAATGGAATATTTGGAATAAAATATAAGTAAAAAATTACCAAAAAGCAAACAGAAACTAATTGCAACTTAGACTCTTTCAATACATCTTCAAATCTACGATTAACTCCCAAATTGATTTCCAACTTAAATTCCAAAATAGACTTCAATTAGAATTCCTAGCTGGACTTCAAATAGAATTCCCAAGTGCTCTTCCAAATAGAATTCGAGTCACACTCTAATTCTAACGCAATGAATAATTGAAATTTTTTGATAATTTTTATGTAAGCTGCCAAATGCTATGAACTTCCAAAATTTCAATTGACAATTGGAAACTCGAAACATGTGATGTGTCATCCATTATATTTAACAAGATTTCATTGGCCACTCAGTAATAGGATTGAAAAGAGAGATTTGAAAGAATGGACACAAGCATTTTCTCTATACTATTTAAGTTGAGTACATTTTATACAGCCAATTACTGTAAAATAATTGCAATTATTTGTAGTTAAATCACGGCACACAACAAAAAAAGAGTGGGATAAAAATTATAAAACACAGTTTAACTCTAAGAAAAAAAAATGAGACAAACAAACGTTGATTGTCGTGGAAATGGGAACCTAATAAAGAAATATTTGTTATTACATATAATAAGAAAAATTTCTTAGTTGTTTGTCAAGGTAAATCAATTTGCGTCCTAACAATTTCTCAATGTGACTAATTAAATTTCCACTTTATTGGCTGATATTGGAGACATCAATCGACTCGATGACAAGGCTAACCACCCCTTGTGTCATTTCATTGAATGTCTATTTTATTTAGGTGAGGAGATTTTTGGAATGATTCACACTCTACAATTTCATAGCAAATTTTAATGCACGTGAGGACACTTTCCTTAAGACAATACTTTTCCCTTATCGAAAGGGATCTTAATAGGTCTTCGGATACAACGAAATGACTTACAGTGTTTGGTAGCATTTATGCACTAATGACAACAAACTGGAAATCAAGATGTATATGAATTTACATGAAAATCTTTAAAATTGAGATACTAAGAGAAAAGAAATGGAATCGAAAAGAAAAAGTTGTTGATTACACTTTTGTATATAATTTAGCACTTTATATTATAATCTATAGCAAGAATATTGAAAGAAACTCGTTGAATAATACCAATGTAGAAATAATTGTCCAAGTAAAAAGAAGCTATTCACGGAAAATTTAATTAACTAGAGAAACTTGTAAGTTTTTGTACCACAGTCCGATCTCCCAAAGGTGTATACTTTTGTGGAAAAAATTCAGAACAATGAAGGTGAAATATTTAATGCACGATTTTTAACATAATAAATTTCGTAAAAAATATAGACTGATAAATTATCATGTAGTGGATACAACCACTAGTATATATCTTGTTAGCTTGACAATGTATAAAATTCAATGTGCGTCTAATTAATGTGGCATGCCTATTAATAATATTTATATAAATTCTTGAATGATTTTATATGCCTGAATCATATAGTTCACATGTTATTATTACAAGGATGATTAAATACGCATTGCACTCTTTTTTCCTCAATCAAGTTTTTTCATTGAATTTTCTTGACAAGATTTTTAATGAGACATTTTTTGTAGCTTATTAAAAGTAATAATGTACTCTTTTTTGTTAATTAGAATCTTCCCACAGGATTTTTCTATTATAATTTTAACAAGACATTATTTTCTACAAATTGTATAGTAGACTGCTGAAGGGAGTAACAATAAATTTTTTTTTTCAACACACTATCATATTGACTAAAGTCAAACAAGGATACATGAACACATTTTATGAAGACAATATATCATGTATTGCAAAACTCAAAGGAAACTATATCAAATGAGACATGATAACATATATTTCTAAACTTCTTCAATACACACAACCTGTAGAAGACTTATGAATATCAATATTTGTAAATTCTAAAATTTAGATAAATTAAAAATGAATTTTACTTTCAATATTGTAACTCTAGATGACAAGTAGTCAACTTACTATAATTAGTTTATAACGATTCGGACTGCAACATGCATATTGATACTGTGTTTGAGCAGTTTTAGCTAAGTGTGAAATTTAATTAACAGATTAAAAAACACGAACACCATATGTAACGTGATAAACCAGGAAGGGAAATATTCAAGGATCCCATGTCATGAGTTAAACAATCCACTAATTCATTTATAAAAATACAATAAAAACCATTTTCTTAATTTCACCAAATAAAAAAAAATCGAAAGAACTAGAACAACTCCATTTATTTCTTCTTTTTTTGACTTGTTGATAAAGTGGAATCTACCGATCTTGACTTTATCACCACTTTCCTACTGTATTCGGCTGCAACCACCACTTAGACTAAGAACACTTGTTCACGCCAAACAGCTTGATCAATAGATTGGATTAAACATTCAGCACAAGACTTGAAGAAAACTGAAATTTAACTGGAATTAAAATCAATCATGAATTAAATAGCAACAAGTCACTTTTAATTCTTATCTAGATGGTTAATCATGCAAGTCAAATTATCATATGTTGAATTACCGTAGTTTGCATATCATAAACAATAAATAATGGGAGATGCTACAAGTATAAAATCTTGTACAAAA
This sequence comes from Fraxinus ornus, assembly GCA_903798235.1. Classification (NCBI taxonomy): domain Eukaryota; kingdom Viridiplantae; phylum Streptophyta; class Magnoliopsida; order Lamiales; family Oleaceae; genus Fraxinus; species Fraxinus ornus. The sequence goes on along the minus strand of CAIGRF010296625.1, from coordinate 22,925 downwards.
GGGGTTACAAAATCGCCAAGTGGCGCCCCCCTATTGGAGGGGTGCCGGGCCCAACTCGTAAAAACTTTCGGTACTTTGCCAGTCAATTCACTATAAACGACTATGTACTTACAGTCTACCAGACTAGACGATAACACAAACTATCTGATCTCCTAACTGCAATTCTAATAGCTCTTCCTGAATTCTGTGCTCCAGTGCACCAATTCCAACTACAATAGCCAATGCTCTCCTAGAACTCCACTATCCTACAGCAGCCCTAGCTTGGTAGAATCTGATGTTTTTCTGACTAAAGATCTCACACAAGATGAAGGTTAAATGATGGAATGAATAGATCTTTCACAGATGAAGTTTTCTCAATTAACAACCTTAAGAAAAAAAGGCGTTTTGTACGTGTTCTGGTATATATAGATAGGTTAAGAAATCAATAGGCCGAGAAAAAATCCTTTAAAACGCGAAATTAAAATTTTTCGTATAAAGCTGTCACTCGAGCGAAGGTTAAATGATGGAATGAATAGATCTTTCACAGATGAAGTTTTCTCAATTAACAACCTTAAGAAAAAAAACGTTTTGTACGTGTTCCGGTATATATAGATAGGTTAAGAAATCAATAGGCCGAGAAAAAATCCTTTAAAACGCGAAATTAAAATTTCTCGTATAAAGCTGTCACTCGAGCGAAGGGCTAGTGACAGTCGGGCGACAGGGTGTTGCTCGAGCGAAGGAAGGGCGACGATCTAACATTTCTGCTTTTGTAGCTTGAGTCAACCCTTTGTGACAGTCCAACGAAAATTCGTGTTTTTTCCTCCTTGTTTCAAGCTCGAAACCCTAGACCTAATAACTAACTTTTAAACAAATTGCACATAACTCCTTGAAATTTTACAATCACTCAAATTAAATCCTTTTGTTAATAGAATTTACAAATTACAAAATCAATTAAAACCTAACAAACTCCCCCTTTGACATTCTGTGACAAAATACTAATCTATGTCAAGGCAGTAATAAAATAAAAGTTATAGACTCAAAAACAATGACACAACCTAAACTACATATTGTCTTAAACGAACTCTGCAGTACCTATTTCTTGAAATAGACAACTCAAATACCAGTGTAAAATGTGTGGAAAATAGTATCAAAGATAATCACAATTCTTAACTTGTATGTGTTATTTAAGCCATTGTAAGCAATTGTAACTGAAATATCATATTTTTCAGTTTTAAATCACAAGCTAAGCTAAGACACAGTATCAATGCAACCCATCATACCAAAACGAAACATTGATGCTGGAAAAATATCAAAAACTTAATTTAGCGACACTGAATTTAAACAAATATGTATGTGCTCCCCCTTACTGCAAACTCTCAATGTGTTTAAGCAGTAGGTAAATGTATTTATGTCTCACCCCAATGACCCCTCAGAAATAAAAGTAAATCATAACGTGAAAATGAAGAAATGATGTCAAATCACTTTTACAATTTTTTCTCCCCCTTGTTGTCACAAAATGACAAAGGACAAAGCAGAAACACACAACACCTCAATAATGTAAGTATAAGCAATCACAAGTAGATGTAGTGAACGGTAAACTTTCCCACAATGCAAACTTAAAGCACTCATGGAGTAAATGATATAAGTGACTCATATGTATTAAGTGTCGCTAATCCTCTGGCAGTAGGACTCCAAATCTTAAATTTGTAAGAAATGACATGTGAAACATCATTACTAATAAGTATATTCATCTACTTATGAAAGTCAAACCGTGTAACACATTGGAACCAACATATGAAAGTTCATTTCTAATGAAGAATTTCTTTTGAAGAGTGTCTTTTCTCCCCCTGACTTACAGCACATATATATTTCTTTTTATTACAACTTTCAAAAGGAATGCTCACATATTTTTATTCATCTTAAGTGCGGGCTCATTTTCATGTAACGACTAACATAATCCCTTAACGAGTTTTAAGCCGGTTAACCCAAGTCAGATGACCATATGCACCAGGTTATGAGAAATCCCGCAGGCTTAACTACTCAAGCCACGTAGGCTCCGAAAAGAAGTATTAAGATATTGAGTCCCTTATATTTATTTATTTATTTAGACAGATATTGATTCATAAAGGGGTAATATCGAGTTTAGATCTAATAAAAATGGTCAATTAATGTTCAAAGTCACCATAATAACATGTGATTGACATTCCAAATCTTACACACGCGGTGGAGGGTACTGTCAAGATCATAGTTTGTGCAGTACACATGGTATATAAAAAGACCTATATTAAATACTCCGTAAGCATCATAAGCTAGCAATAAAAATTATATTACAGCTCACCAAATAAACTCACTCTTGATTAGAACCAACAAAATTAAATGCATAGTATGTTATGCTGTAAAACCAATTTCCAAATCAAACTATTTTTGTTATCAAAAAATTTTGTTGTTTTTTTATTGTTTTTTCTTTTATTTCTTTTTCCTGGACCAAAACTTTAAACTAAAGCAATAAAAGAAAACAATTTTGTTTGAAAAACACAGTTAAAGCAAACATATAAAAAAAAAAAAAAAATAGAAACAGCAAAACATACACACACAAAAAAGTGGGATACATGCATGTATAAATGAACGTAAGGAACCGCACTTGGATGCACCTAAACTTCAAATCAGAGCGAAAATTGAATACCCTTACCATGAAGAGGACGGCCATTTTCACGACCTTCGAGATTACTCATCTTAACCCAAACTTTCTTAGAAGCAGAAGATGATTGAGTTAACCGAGTTATCATCTTAATTAAATGGTTGACTTGATCGGCAAGAAAGTCAAAATTGCTAGTGAATTTCAGATTCTTACTTCTATTCATACGGTTATGACACCTAGGTCGAATACATCCCAATGCACCACGATGGTGGCAAATGGGAATGAACTGTGGTTCAAACCTGCTCAGTGGTTGATGCCGATATGTAGGACGATTGACCCTACACTGTTCGATAGGTCTCAATCCAATGGCATGCTTACCTTTGGGTTTTGGATAAGCAATCTCACGAGCTTTGTTTGTCGCAGGAATGAATGTGGTCTTGGATATACTAGCTGTAGCATCACGGTTATGAACATAAACTAGACCATGCCTATCACCCGAATACTTGTTCATCCCAAGCAGATTATCCAGCTTCTGCGAGCCACTCATGAATTATTGGAGTTGAGCATTAGATTTATCAAGATCAGAAGTTAATGATTTAATTTTATTCTCCAAGTTTTCATTGACGAGCTTCAACTCACTCACTTTCTTGATCGAGTCCTGAAGGTCACTCAGCAATTTTTCACGTTCAAGCTCAAGCTCCTTCACCTTTTTCAGAACGGCTTTGTTGACCTTCTTGATTTTGATACTCTCATCAAACAATTTATGATAAGACTCCTGAATGTCCGTCTTGTCATCAAACTCTTCCTCGGACAACTTACTCTCATTCTCCCCTTTCCCATCCTCAATCTCACGGTCTGATTCGATTCTAGCAATCGAGGTGAAGGCCATGAATTTTTGTTCATACTCACCACTAGATGCCTCATTCTGAGAACAGGAATCTGACTCCTCATCACTTATGGTCACGGCTAAAGCCTTACGACTTTCCTTATTCGAGCTCCTATTCAGATTAGGACATTCATTCATATAGTGACCGTAACCCTTGTACTCATGGCATTGGACATATTGAGTTTTCCTAGCGGGAGTCCTAGAGGTGTTCTTCTCACGTCTACCTCTCCAGAGTTTATTAGGGACTTCACTACTCTATGCCTGAGGCTTTCTCCTGTTCCTCATTTCCTTCTAGAATTTTTTAACGAAATACGCAATTTCATCATCCCTAAGTGTCTCAGTGTTAGTGAACTCGCTCTCATCTTCTCTAACAGTGGTCATGGCAATGGATTTCTATTTCTTAGGCTGTGCTAAGGTCAATTCAAAAGTTTGGAGGGATCCTACGAGTTCTTCCACTTTAACGCTGTCTAGGTCCTTACTTTCTTCAATTACAGTTACCTTAGGTCTAAACCTTTCAGGTACGGATGTAAGAACCTTACGAACGATTTTCGACTCGGGAATCCTTTCGCCTAGATTAAATCTAGAGTTCACAACATCGTTCAACTTAGCATTGAACTCATCGAATCTCTCATCATCACTCATCCTAAGTTCTTCAAATCTAGACGTGAGCATTTGCAATTTGGAGTTTTTCACAATTTTAGTACCCTCATGGGTTGTCTCCAAAATGTCCTAAATTTCCTTCACTGTCTTACACATAGACACTCACCTAAATTCCTAAGGAGACACAGCCATAAAAAAAACATGCAAACCTTTACTATTCCAATTATGTTCATCCAAGTTTGTTTTGGCCCACAAAGATATATCAATGGGTGTAACTACACTTGTAACAATTGTTGTAGATGGAGTCCACCCATTTTTCACAAAAATCCATATATGTTCATCAAATGCCTTAAGAAAAGCTCTCATTCGAACTTTTCAGTAGGCATAATTATTGTCATCAAAATATGGCAGGACAAACAAAGAACTACTCATCTAGACTAAATCAAATAGGGGTCACGAATCAAAATTAAACTTTGATACCAATTGAAATTTACGTAGTTCGACCCTAACAATACCTAGGGTGTGAATATGTATTTAATGCGGAATTAAAATAAATCATGAATTAAATAGCAACAAGTCACTTTTAATTCTTATCTAAATGGTTAATCATGCAAGTCAAATTATCCTATGTTGAATTGCCGCAGTTTGCATATCATAAACAATAAATAATAATGCAGTAAAGAACACAAGAATTGTTTACGGAGAAACCCAACTGGGAAAAATTTCGAGCACTTTACCAGTTAATCCACTATAAACGATTTTATACTTACAGTCTACCAAACTAGACGACGACACGAACTATATAATCTCCTGACTGCAATTCTGACAGCTTTTCCTGAATTCTATGCTCCCCTTCACCGATTCCAGCCGCAATAACCAATGCTCTCATTGAACTCCGCTATCCTGCAGTAGCTCCTAGCTTGGTAGAATCGTATATCTCCTGTGGATCACGAAGAATAACCCGTTCTTCACATATTAGAACTCCAATCGCCTTCCTCGACCTTCAGTACCTCTGACAGATATGTAGAAAGTTTGATTTTCGGTATTTGGATATTGTATCTGATGTTTTTCTGACAAAAGATCTCACACAAGATGAAGGTTGAATGATGGAATGAATAAATCACTTATAGATGAAGCTCTCTCAATTAACAACCTTAAGAAAAAACGTTATGTACATGTTTTGGTATATACAGATAGGTTAAGAAATCAATTGGCCGAGAAAAAAGCCTTTAAAATACGAAATAAAAAATTTTCATATAAAGCTATGGCTCGAGTGAAGGGCTAGCAATAGTCGAGCGACAGGGTGTCGCTCGAGCGAAAGAGGTGCGACGGTCTACTGACGATATTTCTACTTTTGTAGCTCGAGCCAACCCTTGGCGACAGTCCAACGAAAATCCACGCTGTTTTCCTCCTTGTTCCAAACTCGAAACCCTAGACCTAATAACCAACTTTTAAAACAATTGAACATTACTCCTTGAACTTTTACAATCTATTAAATTAAGGCATTTGTTTACGGAATTTGTCAATTACAAAATCAACTAAAACCTAACAAAAACATTAGCTTTGAAAAGATTCAATTAAGCATCACTTCATATGAACTCGCTTAGAGACGGCTACACTGCTCGTCGCTAGGTCACCGAACAGGATTAGATTTTTCAAGACTTAATTCATTTCTTGATTAATTTATTTACTTATAGGTAAAACAATTATAAAAAATAAGAATTAATTTTTAGTTAAACAATAGTCATTAAACACAGCAAGAGAATTAGTATATAGGATAATATACAAAAAGATTTTCTAGATTTGTTACTACAGTAAAATAAGGAAAGATAATATTTATTTAATGTAAGCTTATATTCACCTATTAAACAAATTGGAAAATTTTTAGGATGGTAAAAATCTAATTTTACACGAGCCATAATGTTATAACAATAAATCATATCCTGTTATATAGAAAGCTATAAAATTCGCAGCCCAAAGATTCTGGTCAAAACACTTATCGTCTGGCGAATCAATATTGACCATTGCCAAAATCCGTACGCTTTTCCCAGGCTTTCACAATTAAATTCTTAAAGTTTGACTATTAAAAATCCTTAGGTATCAATAAGCCAATAAATAAAATCTATAAAATATGGCACACATTTTTCCAACTATGTCCAATAATTAAATTCGCTCAAGTGATAACGTGACCGACTTATTCAAAAAATCATTGACGCTTTCTACATTCCAAAAATTGGTATACGAGATAAGAATTTGTCTCAAAATTTTTTGAAGAGTAGTGTGACGCACGTGCAATGCATGTGTCATAGTATAGTTGGCTATAAAATAGCGTAAATAAAAAAATTTATTTGTTTTAAGCATTAGTTACATTAAAATTAAAACACTTAAAATGATAATAGGTATTAGGTAACAAAAATAATATTAAGATATTTGATTCAAAGTTTATTTTTTAGACTTTGTGTTTGAAGGTCTCTCTATTCTTTTTAAAAAAAACACAGGGCATAGATGATTATGTGTTGATACCCTGTTAAAGAGATAATGAAGTTCAATATAACCCCCATTTTTCTACCTATTGAGGTATTATGTCTCATTGATCTCGTGCTCATAGAATTTTCAATTACATGTATTAATTGCACCAGTATTTAATTTCTTTACCAAAATCATATGCAAGACGTATGTAGTCGACTAATTAATTAATGATAATACAGAGAATTTAGAACAAATCAAGAGTCTCTATCAGTATTAAAACCACGACACAACAAAAACTTTCATCATAGAGGTAAAAGAATTACAAACGATCACCTAACTTCATAAATTCCGTCGAGTATCTTTTTAGCACGTTCTAATGATATTGTACATTAAATCCATTTAAAAAAA
>CAIGRF010296625.1:1717-12051 GCA_903798235.1 Fraxinus ornus | reverse complement strand
AAAAAAAAAAAAAAAAAAAAAAAGGCTTAGTCAAGCCGAGCCATAAAGACATTCGGCTTGGCTTATGGCTTATGAATAGTAAGAAAAAACTCCCTCTTTTATTTATGTAGGATTAAGGAAAGTAGTTGTACTCTTTTTCTTTATTTGACTTTAGTTGTCAATAAAATACATACAAGTTCATTTACTCTCCCTATTTTCTTCTCTTCTCTCTAGTGCATAACACTAGATGTAAACTAATACCAATTCATGAAGGAACAGAGTAAGGTATGCACATAACAATTTTTTTGAAGACAAATTTCACATCTTATACTGTCGCTAATAGTATAATTAGACGTATGCACGCATTTTTGAAGACAAATTTCACATCTTATACTGATGCAAAACTCCATTTTAATATCAATATAGCACGATACTAATCTCGTCGAACCAGGAAATGATTGTACTTTCGCGCAGAATAACCATGCTCACTAATCGCTCAAAAAGCACGGAATAATTTATTTTTTTAACTAATTTTTTATGTAAAAGAAAATAATAATAAATCAATTTTTAGAATTGATTTGGAGTGCTGAAATCAAATGAGAATTGGGGGCCCTATTTATAGATTTTCCGTTGTCCAAGAAAAAAGCTGCCAAATGCTATGAACTTCCAAAGTTGCAACCAGACAATTGGAAATTCAAAGCATGTGATATGTCATCCATTATATGTAACAAGATTTCATTGGCCACTCAGTAATAGGATTGAAAAGAGAGATTTGAAAGAATGGACACAGGTATTTTCTCTATGCTATTTGAGTACATTTTATACGGCCAATTACTGTAAAATAATTGCAAATATTTGTAGTTAAATCATGGTACACAACAAAGAGAGTGGGATAAAAAGTATATAACACAATTTAACTCTGAGATAAAAATAAAAAAAAAAAAAGAAAAAAAAAAAGAAAAACAAACGTTGATGGGAAGATAATAAGAAATATTTGTTATTAAATATGTTAAGAAGCGTTTATTATATTTAATGTCTGGGTATATCAATTTGTGTCTTAACAAATCCCTCAATGATACTAAATTCCCACATCATCATAGACAACAATTGGCTCGATGACAAGGCTAACCACCACTTGTGTCTTTTGATTGAAAGTGTACTTTATGTTGGTGAGGAGATTCTTGAATTAACTCAAACCCTACAATTTCACGGAAAATTTTAAGGAACGTAATGACTTTTTCCTTAGGACAAGATTTCTCCTCATCGAATAAGTGCACAAGGGATAAAAATATTTTTTCAGGATACAATGGAATGACATGTAGTTTTTGATGGCTTTTATGCACTAACGATAATAAATTGAGCAAGAAGTATATGAATTTATATGAAAGTCTTTATAATTTGGTTATGAAGTATTCCGGATCACAAAACAAGAAATATAAAGTGAAAAACATTTAACATAATGCACATTGAGTAGAGGAGAAGAAGAAAATATTTGAAAATGCTTAAATTTCGTACATCTTACTAAAGAAGAATTTAATTTATTTATAGATATGAGTGTGTTTGATCCTTATTTTTTTTTCGGAAAATAAGTTTTGTAATAGTATATTTTTGAAAAATGTGTTGTCAAAAAGTAGTAATTTTTTTTTTCAAAACATGTTAAATGTAAATTTTTATTGAAAGAATGTGTGATTGAAAATGAGATTGGAAGAAAAATGAAGCTCAAATAGGCGCTATGTTATAACTTTTCATAAAATTGCAACTAATAAGAAAAAAAAAACCTCTTAAAACATTATATTATACTCATTATAATTCAAAAATTCGAATTTTGATCAAGAAATTAGTATTGTAATATATTCCATCGTACGCCTATTACTTTCCAGAATATCAATTTTTTTTCCTTCCAACAAACCTGAAAACATTTACTCTTCTTGAACTGGCACAGGAGGATCAACATGATCGAACACCAATTTGAACCATGAACAAAATCGAAAAAAAAATAATAAAAAAAAAATTTCAAGTCCACCAAATTCACGATGTGTGATAAAGATGAATTTGCTCCCTTATATGGTACTTAAAAGGCAAACATCAATCATCTCCTATGATAGAAAAGATTTTCCCTTATGAAAGAAGCACAACAATTTGCAAGTGTTCCAACGAACACAACTTTATGTTTTGTACTTAAAAAAACCTGAACAGAATATATGAAGTATTGCATTGTATATATAATGGTGTGTAACATGATTATTTCGATATATATATATTCGTACATATATACAATCTGAAATTGGTGTGTAAAATTTCGGCATAGAGAATGTTATTTAGATAGCGGCATGGTCATTCAAATTTGACAAAAACACCTCTTCACATATAGTGGCGATTGTTGAGGCACGCTTTCAAACGAACAGAAACGTCTGATAAGTCGGTCACAATTGATCACATACTTCGGTTAAAGGTCATAGATGGTCACAAGTTGCAAAAGTCGATCACATTCATAAACAAGCGTCGATCAAAAGTCACATACGTCGGTCACAACTATAAAAAAACATGTACAGAAGGTCAAAAAGGTTTGAAATATTAATGCCGTTATGAATAATTTCACTCAAGTACCAAAAGAATTTGATAATTACAATTTGGTCCGAAATTAAAAAAAAAAATTCCATAAAATTATATATATGACAAAGGATCCCCACATACGCATCACACCAAACTGAGTAGAACCGAGCCTAGTCGGCTAGAGAGACAATGATGACACATGATTGTGGGTGCATGGACCGAACCCAATAGGATCAAAGTCTCCCTCATTCCAAAGACTAGTGGTTCCTATTGGGGTCCAAACCAAATTGCTAAACTTCGTCTATTTAAACCAAAAAATAGTTTTCAAGTTTACATATGTGGTATCGACAAGTAATGGAAAATCTATCAAATTCTTCATTTACACCAAGTTCAAGTGGGTTATTTTGAATCAAAAGATTTCATTTAAAACTAAATGATTTTCGACAAATAAACATATAAGTTAATCATCTGACGGAGTAGAATATGAATATGCTAGGCCCTGTTAATTTTGGATTACTAGTTCTGTAGAAACTTGGGTTCAAAGTTGACCCATTTCACAATATATAAGCCATTTTTCAACAATTAGTTGGTAGGACTAACAGGTGCCAGGATGCGTGTTCCTGATATATAGCATGGCGTAGCTGCCTGATATGGGGCAGAGATTCTGGATAGCCTTTCTAACCTTCATATCTGCACCAAATTTTGACCATGTCCAGTGTTCAATAACCCTTTCCTTTCATCTTTGATCTACATGCCAATGTCCAAATGACATTATTTTGAAAATCTCTCCAACAATCCTCCACCATTTTCAAAATGAATGAAGTTTCTTCCATATAAGTTCACCAAACTCGTGTTTAGATAAGGTTAACTTTAGATTTTAACCTTCACTTAGAGATAATACCTCAAATGCTAACCAAGATGACATGGTTGACAAGTTTTGAACCAGAAACCCTACTTAACTAATCGGATGCATTCCATGCAAAAGCTTGAAAATTATTAAATGTTCATGACATTGTTACGTGAATAGGCCATGTGTCCTATATCCTGATATATTAGTGAATGTCCTTGGTAGCTAGCCAAGATAGTTGGAAATGAAACTACCCCAACATTTATACAGATAAACTTATGAGAATACTAGCGTATCTAAAGTATTATATACATATCTATACAATTCCATTAAAATTAAATAGCTCAGCCTTTTATTTTCTTGTAAGGTTCACCAAATACTATTACCTTGTGATAAAATTTTGTGTTCGCTATTCTCATGTGATGTACTTTACTCATTGAACCTAAAATCTCAATGTTTCAAGTGTTATGTCAACTTACCAGCATTGGTGATTATTTGTTGACCAGTATACCATTTACTTTGTTTTCAAAACTAAGTCCATTGCAAAGCCTTTTATCAAAGTTTTGACTTAATGTAGTCCATGGTTATTATACCATCTGAAATTCTTTATCCAATGTGTCTAGACTTGTCATTGTATATTTGGATATAAGCTCTAGACAAGGTAGTTTTACCATCACAATGAATTGAAGATGGTGCACCAGTTTAAGACATGATTTCCTCCTTTAATAAATTCCTGAGCCATTCCCCCGTCCCTACAACATGAAGCAAGGGATATGACCTCAACTTCCATGGTCAGTTCACAATTCTTGTTCGCATTTGATCCCCATGATATGGCACCTCCACAAAGTGAATAATTTCATCCACTACTTGATTCGTGATCTTCTCTATTCGTAATCCAACTACTATCTGCAACCTTCTAAAACCAAAAAATAGTCGGAGTAATATATACCATAATCAATAGTCGACTTTAAGTATTTTAAGACTATATATTGTTTGCCAATGAGTTGACCTGGATTACTTGTACATCTACTTAGTTTCCCAACGGCAAATGCAATGTTTTGTCTTGTACACATTATTGAAACAATCGAGAGACCACTCTTTCCATATTAGAATAATACTAATGCTAGAATCAAATAGGGCAATTACCAATTACCAATCATAATAATCAAACATTCTCAATATCTTTTCAATTTAGTGAGATTAAGTATCATCCCGTTCTCCTTTCTTATGATTTTACTACCTAAAATCACATCTGTAAGTCCTTTATTTTTCATTTCAAAATTAGATGATAATAATAATAATAATAATAATAATAATAATAATAATAATAATAATAATAATGACTTAGTGTAATTATACTTTTCATATTAGATTCAAGTATTAACTTATCATTCACATATAGACAAATAAGCTATGAAGAGACTTCGATCCTTGCACATGTGCATAGTGTAGAATAATTGACATTTGATTCGTGGAATCCGAGCTCAGTTTCTCTATCTAATTGAAATCAACCACCACAATCAACAAACCTAAAACCACAACTTAATCCCAACAATCGGTTACTTTCTTGGCTAGCCCACAAAGGGTCTTGGTATGAGATATTTGCAGCCACACAAAAATGCCACAAAGGCTGGATGAAAAGGGTAGAAAGGCTCAACAATGGAAGCACGAAGCAATTGTAGGCTCCGCCAGTTTCTCTCCACACGCAGGTAAGTGCAAGATATATTTCATACGCACACACTAACAAACCAAGAGTCAAAGAATATATGGAATAGAAATGGGCTTTTAGGTTAGGAATTAATTAGGCCCAATAGTTAATAGGTAGTAGGTAAGTGGGCTATCGACCTAAAGAGTCATTCGAGTAACACTAATTAAATAGGCTACTTCAATTGGCCCAAAAGAGTTGTAGGATTGGTTTAATCAATTGTGGTGTTTATATTTAATCACTCATCGATTGAGGCCTATAAAGTATAATAATAAAAAACGGTTTAACATCATTGCCCGGGATTTATTGGGTATCAAAAACCCAACAGATCTCCACCTTGATACCCAATCAACTTGCAAGTAACCAAAACACACAATTTATACTTGTATTATCAAGGTAATCAATAAGATTGGAATCACAGACCTCGGACCCGAAACACATACCATACTTGCTCCATATACACACCAGGGCTAAGGTAAAAAGCACTCAAGTAGAAGCAGATAATTACAGTAATCAATGAAGAGTAAATAAACATAAAAGCAATTATCAACTTGAAGTTAAATCCAACATTTCAAGTAGAGCAAATAGTTCCTAAATTTCTAGCACAAGTAATGATTACCCCTTCATGGTAATCTCAATCTTAATGTCACCCCACACAATGACGCGCTTATACTGAAATTTAAACGAGATTAGCCAATTTACTAGAGCAGACCAATCTAAGTCCGTAAATAACGAGAAATATGATTTTAACACTCTAGAGTCAACACTATTCGTCCTAAAGTCTGTAGCAACTAATCGAATGCAAAACTGAATAGTGAATCCTGAATGCGCAGGGGCAAAATCGTCCAGATTTTACCGAAATAAAAAACTGACACCACCAAACTGTTAGAAATCACGTTAAGAAAATTTTTCCTAAAGAAATTCTCCCAGAAGACGTTGGACGCGCCGTTGTCGGAACTGCCACGAGTCGTCGTCGTCACCCCCACGCGCGGTCGACCAAATAGCGCCTCCACCTACAGATCAAGGTTCTAGCCTCCGTTTTACCAATGGACTTCTGGTTTGGCCAGAATCTTAATTTCAGGTCCGATTATTTTGCAAAAAATTGGGCAAATTCTTCAACTGGTTTTTCTGCTGATTTTTGGATCTGTCTTCACCGAAAACACACCACCAACATGGCTCTGATACCAATTGTATAATAATTGAACTTTGATTCGTGTAATCCGGTCTCAGTTTCTCTATCTAATTGAAATCAACCACCACAATCAACAAACCCAAAACCACAACTCAATCCCAACAATCGGTTGATTTCTTGGCTAGCCCACAAAGGGTAAGGTATAAGATATTTGCGGCCACAAACACGACACAAAGGCTGGACAAAATGGGTAGAAAGGCTCAACAATGGAAGCACGAAGCAACTGTAGCCCTCGTCGGTTTCTCTCCACACGCAGGTAAGTGCAACACACCAACAAACCAAGAGTCAAAGACTATATGGCATAGAGTGGGCTTTTAGGTTAGGAATTAATTAGGCCCAATAGTTAATAGGTAATGGGTAAGTAGGCTATCGACCTAAAGAGCCATCCAAGATTTTTGGGTCGGGCATGAGTAACACTAAATAAATTAGGCTACTTCAAGTAACAAAAATATTGTAGGATTGGTTTGAGCGATTGTGGTGTCGATATTTCACTTCACTCATCGATCGAGACCTACGAAGTATAATAAAAAACGGTTTAACATCATTACCGAGATTTATTGGGTATAAAAAAACTCAACACATAGTAGCACTTGAATCTAGTATCTCCAACAACAAAGGCTTCACTAGTCATAGCCACAAAAATGAAGTTTCCATCTTATTTTTGTTTTTTTAAAAGGCAATAGTTCCATTTGACGTGTCTCTATTTCCACAATTGTAACAAGGTCATTTCTTCTTCTTTGAATCCTTATCTTTGGAATCATGTTTTTTGTTCTTGTTTTTCTTTGATGCTTTCCTTCATTGTCCTTTTTAGTTTCTTTCCTTTCCTCCATCACATGGACCTTAGAGGATTGGCAAATTTTTTCCTTTGATTTATCCACCATTTGGAAATCATCCTCTACGGTAAGACAATTATTGCGTTCTTTTTAAGAGAGTGGGAGTTTGTCATCTTTGTACGATATAATGATAGATTCATCCATGTTCATGTTGTATTGCAGATATTAATTATAAATGCGGGTTATCTCATGAAATTGTTATATTACTTTCTTGTTGTCCACCATACGGTATTTAATATATTTATAGGCCAAGAATTTCTTACTTGTTTCATCTTCTGACATAAACTTAGCTTCATTGCTTCTTATAGCTCGTTGATGGTTTTTGTTCTGTGATATTGGTGGAAAAGAGCATTGGAATGTGACCCGTGCTAATATAATCATCTTGATCACATTTTTATCTTGCTCGTGTATTCTCCAATGGTCCATCTTCTGTTTCTTCAGCCTTAGAGTTGTGAGCATATATGTGAGAAGGAATTGCAGTTTGTTTTTCCAACTTTTGAAGTTCAACCATCAAACCTTTCTAACTTCACGAAGTCGACTGTGAAATCTCTCAATGATGATATAGAAGTCATTGCCAATCTTCTCAATTATTGTCTTAAGATTGTTGGCGAGGAAATTCTTGAAATGACTCAAACTCTAAACTCAGTAAATGTCAAGGCCCGTGACGACGTTTTCTTTAAGATAATTTTATCCCTCATCAAATGAGTGCACAAAGGAACCAAATATGCCTTCACGGTACAATTGAATGACATGTATTGTTTGCTGGCATTTATGCACTAACGATGACAAATCAAACACCAAGTATATGAATTTATATACAATTCATTGTACTCTGGTTCTGCTGTGTACTTGATAAGTGTATTTTATACACTTATTCGAACTTTAAAATATTGATATTTCGTTGTTATTTTGATAAACTATAGTCTAATCTTTTGTATGTTTTGTTCATTAGGAGAAACTCAATTATTGGACTTGAAATTAGAAGAAATGAGCGAAAAACGGCGGAAAAGGGTGAAGTCCAAAGTTTGAGGACCAAATTACAAATATCCAATAGTTGATTCGGACCACAAGACTATACTTGAATATTGGTATGAGTCAATTGGATGTGAATAGAAGTCAAAAAGGAATGAAATATAATCAAAGTATAATCGAAAATCAATTTACAATCACAAGTTATATTCCAAATTTTTAGCCAAATATTGAGACCCATTATTGACATAGTAAATGTTCAAATAGGAAGAATGCTATTCTAGAAAAGTTGTAACCCTTCGAGTTAGTTTACTAATGCATTTTGAATTGTCTGAATCGAATATCGAAAGGGGAAATTATGCTAAAAGTATTAACGACTGTGCAGAGATAAAAACATAACGCGCAAACGGTAACTTTTCTTTTTCAATTGAAACTCTTTTGGAAACCAGTTTATAAGTGATTGTTAACCAATTTTCAACTCGTATAAGTACCTAATAACATAATACAATGGTGTCACCTCTATTGTTCTTGTGAGGATTAAAGGGCAACAATTATAAGTTTTCAAAAAATTGGAGTTTCAACCTTAATTTTTTGAAAACAAGAAGATATATTGGAGATTTATCAAGAAACNCTCGTATAAGTACCTAATAACATAATACAATGGTGTCGCCTCTATTGTTCTTGTGAGGATTAAAGGGAAACAATTATAAGTTTTCAAAAAATTGGAGTTTCAACCTTAATTTTTTGAAAACAAGAAGATATATTGGAGATTTATCATGAAACTATTGAAGAGATTCAAGATTTTAGGATCCAGCTTTTTTTACTTCATCAATCTAAAATTTGGGTTATGCTGTTTCAATTAAACATATTTTCTTATATTTTGTAATGCTAGGCTAGGGTTTGAATTATTAAGACATTGCTGAACCCTTATTATGATGTTTTAATATATATATTCAATAATTTAATATTCAATATGTGTTTGTTCTTGGGTGATTGTTAGGATTTAATGACTTTTCAACTAATTGGATTAATTGTGAATTTTATTGATTTCGAGAGAAACAATAGAATAGATAGCACTTTATAACAATTATTGTAAAGTTTGGTAAGGAATAGAGATATACCGCTATGTTTCGTATGATTTTTATAGATGTTCTAGTATTTTTAATACATGCTTTCATATTTGAATCTTTCATAGAGATATAGAAACATGACATGAGAAGATAGATTTAATTGATATCGAGATGTGCTTTTAATTAACTTAGGAACATTGATCAACAAAAATATGCACATATTGTTATGTTATTGATTTGCATTGAAACGGATTAATAAGAGAGATTCAAGGTCTTAGTAATATCACATTAAAATTTACAAAAGAGTTATAAATTGCTCGATAGAGTAATTAGTTAATTCAGAATAAATTCTTTAACAAAATTGGCTATTCGATTAAAGTTAACATTAATTGATATTATATTAAGTACATAGTCCTCATGTGAACGATATTTTATTAATCACTTTATTACTTGTTCGCGATACCGTACACTCGCGAAAAATCAAACGGTTAGTACCAATCTGAAAGAAAGAAGTTTGGAGTGAAGAATAACGAACATTGTGCAAGTTTAGTAGAGGAAAATTAGAAAGAAATTGAAAATTCTTTAGTTCATGTATATGATTAAAAATCCTTTAATCTAATTATAGATTTGCGTTACATCTCTTCATAGAGTTGCAACTCATCATAACCACCTCGTAGAATGATATATTACACTCGTTACAACTAAACAATTTTGAATTTTGAACAAGAAACGGATAGGAAGGAGATGTATATTCCTGATACATAGCGTGGCATGTCGTCAGAGTGTGGCGAGGCCATGCTATATAAGGTAGAAATTTTGCCTTTTCGGGTAATGCCATGGCACTACCACCTGATAGTGGTGTGACCGAACTTTGTTCCATCTTCAATGCTTCATGACCAATGCTTTTTATCTTTTTATATCTGTATTCCAATATCAAACGGCATTGTTTTGAAAATCTCTCCAAAATTTTATATGTATATAATAATAAAATGAGGAACCCAGAATCTCATAATACCAATTGAATAGTAGCTATAGTGCTTTTTTTTTTTTTTATTTTAAGAAAGGGTAATTGCACAAAACATCCCTAACCTTTGCCTCTATTGTATAATACTCCATATTCTTTCATTTTGACAGAGAATCTCCTCATAACTTTTTCTTTGTGGAATACAACATTTTCTTCAATTTT
>CAIGRF010296577.1:0-11043 GCA_903798235.1 Fraxinus ornus | reverse complement strand
AAGAATGCTGCGAATTCTTACATAAACAAACTGAGCAATGATTAGGCAAAAGTTTATTATTCTCAAAGGCTATTGCATACAAAGAATTATTTTGACATGCAGGCCATAGTAGCATAGGAGGAAAGAAAACAAATCTTAACATTCACGCAGCCATTCCAAATTATATATCATAATTTCTCTGTAAGGATGTGCTAAACTAATGTCCAATTTTCTGAACTACTATAATAGTCTCAACTGAAAACAAACTGAGCAATGATTAGGCAATACTGCAATGTTGCTTCTTAAAAACAACACTTTAACTTGATCATTGGAATCACAAAGCTTATATTTTAAAATTTGACTAAATATCGACTTTCAGATCAACCATCACAGAGTCTTCTTGTAAAGTATTTCTACATAATCCACAAGTGCTTTTGGTCAGAATAATAAGATACCTGCCGGCCACTGGCCAGTTGTCACGTTAAGAAGTATGTATATCACCAAGACCCTCCAAGGGTCAAAAACATTGTCTTCTTGGAGGAGGTTATTAGGCGATGTTGGAGGATTCCACATATTATCTGGAGTTCTTCTTTTATAAGCCTCGTTTTTCTTCTCATCAGCAGATACAACACTTTGGTCGTCACTTTTTTAACCTTTAGAGGTTCAACTTTGGACTTAGTTGCGCCATCCAACAAGCTTGTAACTACATTGTCTTCCTCTTGCTTTACATAGTGAAAGTATGGAGAAACCTTCCTAGCAGTGAGAATGATTTTAGCTTGTGACTTCAGCAATTCAAGCTTCCCATCGTTTGTTTCTGCCTCTTCTCCAGTCTTTTTTTTTTCCTGAAGTAAGATGATACGATTCGAACATCTTTGTAAGATCCTTTATTCCTGAAGCAAGGGGATACAACTTGAACCTTTTTGTAAGATCCTCTATGACCACTTTTACCAGTCCTTGGTGTCTGAATTGAAATTGTTCCATGTTCTGTCCTGAATCTCTTTTCCTTTTTTAGGTTTTTACCACTATTGTGGGGCCTAATCGTGGCCTGACTTCCAGCTAAACTAGCCTCAAACAACAGGGTCGAATCATCTCACTACAACAAAAACAGCTTACGGCAACGTTTATCCATTTTCAATTTTTCTTCCACACTTACCTCTTTTGCTTTCACTTCATTCCTCCCGAAACAAGGCTATTAATCACCTATTTTGACAACATTTTTAGCAGTACTGTCACCTGTATATGCAAATTCAGAAAAGAAATCATCTAAGGAAGCCTACAAATTGGAGGCTTCCCATTGCCATCACCGTTTGACACGTTAATTCCGTTGCCTTGGTTTTCCTTTTTATTATCTTTAAATCTCTTCCTTCGTTTTTCTTATTCTCTATATTACCCTCATTTTTATCGCCTGAAACTGTTACAGGTTCACTGCCCAAATTTTCATCTGCCTTGTCCCTTTTTAACCTTTTCCCTTTTTTTCTTACTGTTCTTCTCAACCCCATCAATATTGCTCTCAGAACATTGACTAACAGTTTCTGACTTCTTTCCCTTTGCAAAATCAACATCATAATAATGCTTATCAAAATTTTTATTTTTCTTCACGAAATCAGCAATAGTAGCAGTATCATCAGAGCACATATACCTAGTGGGAATTGTTGCGTTTGGGTTTTATCCTTTTCAGATTAGGCTTATGATTTTGATGCTTCTCTTCAGATAGCGTTGAGACAAAACAGATTGATATTGAGTCGAAACGAAAGCAATTGTCATTCTCAACCGGATTCTTCTTCTTCTTTTTGCTGCATTCAGATTCGTCACTTCGGTAGAAGATGTCATCAAATCGAAGGGGTTTTCAACTGAACTGAGAATTAGGGCCAGCTTGGGAGTCCAGGTTGAAAAATTTGATACTTGCTAATTTTTTTGTGACACCTATTTTTGATGATTTAAAAACCTCCAAAAATCGATGGTGTAATTTTGAGCAGTTCTCATATTATTTTGAGCAGTTCTCATATTATTTTCTAATTTTACTCTTTATAAAATAATTATTTCCAACCAACTTATTTTGGTCAAAACTAAATTGTAAATAAAAATATATTAATTAAAAGATTATTTATCATTTAAAAAATTATATTAATAAGGGATATATACGTTCATAATCGGTGAATAATAAACTCTTTAGCATTGGTTGGATAGCTAAAACTACTCAAAATCGATCCGCTCATAAACACTCAAAATTGATACTTAAAAAAATGCTCATAATGGGTACCGCGAAACTCCCAAGTAGGCCCTTAAGAAGAATCGAAGATTGAGGAAAAAAGAAAATAACATTTGAAGAAGAAGAATTGAAGACTCAAGACTTCAATTTTAGAAAGTTACACGAAATGGTAGCTGAGCGCGATGGTAAATTGCAGATGGTAGTTGTTGATCTCCATTTGAGAGTCGGTGTATAAATTGGAAAGGAGAGAAAATGATAAATAAATTACGGTTTGGGTCTCCAAAATGAATTATGCTCTCTAGTCTCCACATTGAGAATGAAAAATCAAAGGTACATACATTTTGCCCCGATTTTCAATTGAATTTTGATTTTTTTGTTGTGAACTGTGATTCACTAATTTGTAAATATATATAAAATAATAAAATTTAAATATTGAGTTTGGTTCTTGGTTCTAGAACTAGAATTGAACCAAAACCAAAACCAAAACCAAATGGTTCTCAATTTTAAGCACCGGAACCATTAATTTTTTTTTGTAGAACCAAACTGAACCGTTCGATTTGGTTTGATCATTTTGTCCACCCCTATTTGGGGTGATTGTAGCACACAAGTCGAATTATATAACTTAAAAAATTGATTTTATGAAATTTTCAGATAGAATCTATACAATTGAAAGTCCGATGTAAAAAGGTTTTCAAATTCTCAATAAGCACTTTTGAGTTATAAGAATTCAAAACAAAGCAAAGTTATATAACCTCCAAACATAATTAATTTTTTGAAATTTTTAGATTTTAATGAATCAAACACATTTTATATGGGATAATTAGCACATAAGATCACATCTTTTAATATTATTGTGCAAAACATTCGTACCTTTCATTTTTTTTGACATATCCACCCTTATTTCCAAGTTTCATTGCCAAAAAACGTCATTTCATCCACTTACCGTTAATAAACATAATGTTACAAATTAAAAGAATATTGCATTCCTATACGAGAGCTCCCTTACTCTCAAGTCTTAATTATGAATTCATCTGTAATCCATCCAGATCATGTCTTGAGTAAGTGTTTATAAATTATTTTATTTTTCATCTTACTTTTTCTAATTAATTGTTGATGTGTAATATGTTTGTATCTAATTATCGATTTATTAGTCAAACTTTATATTATTTTTACGACAGGAAAGCCAAATGTAGTCTTTTTTGATTGGAATGATGGTCATTTTTTTTTATAGAGCAAAACAACCAATTGATAGTTTTTTTTTTTTTTTAATTTACGATGACTTTTTTGGTAGTGTGAATTATGTGAACATTTATTATATTGGATAATTATCTTTGAATTTATTTTCTACAAATACTCTAGTTTTTACCTAAAATTTACTAGCATCCGGTAATTCAAGTCACTATGAATTTTTTTTTCTTTCTTTTCTTAATTTAAATTTTGCATATTTTGTCTTTATGATATTCATTGACTAATGGACATATTTTCTACTTATTGTTACAATTTTACAGTGTGTGAATATTAGTTTCGAGGAAGCGGAAATATTAATACCTCATTTTCACATACAAGGAATTTATGTAAAAGTTGTGAGTCTGAAAAGTAATTTGGTGCTTATTGAAATTTGCATTTTTTTTTTTCACTTAAACATTGGATAAGAGAAAGAATCTTCAAAATCTAAAATTATATTTTCCCAAATTCGGACCGGTCATATTCTTAGAATTTTTAATCCTTACGAGTTTGATTCAATACGCATTTCCATATAATATTTAATAATTTTTGAGTTATTAATTTTATTGATTATAGCCATCCTTGTAATTTACATTCTATTAATATTGTTACCTTTAATTCGTAGGGAAAATCTTTATATTTTTTTAACTAAATTATGACTACTAATCATTAAAAAGGATCTTGAATGCATAGCCTCCCAACATTTTTTTTGTTGTTGAATATTTGATTTTGACAGAAAATTATAGTTAAAAATTAATTATGTAAATCATTTAATTGTATAATCAAATAGTTAATGTTTATGCCCCACCCCACAATTCTTTGTGTAAATATCTTGATATTTTAAATTTTTGTAGGCATTTCAAAAGTTTTTTTGTCAATTACAACGATAGAACATTATGCATATTATCATATTAAAAAGTGTAGATTTCAAATTCTAATGTCATCATGTTAAAATAGTGTTATAAGATATACTAAAAATTGTAAGTATCATTCATACTTATTAAAGTTATTTATATATAAATATTACTTAAAAATTAACATTATTAAACACTGAAAGATCTTAATTTAACGTAATAAGTGTCACTTGTTTGTAGAAGTGGTAATTTATTGTAGTTTTTTGACATGCTGCTTATTGTCAATTCATTTCAAAATATGATAATTTATACTTTTAGTTCTTCATCCTCAAAGTATGTTCTTTTTCTTGTAATTTCATTTTATATTTGATTCTCCTTTTTTATTTTTTGCGTGGAATCTACATACAAATCAAATCAAACATGTTTACTTGGATTTTAGGCAAAACAAAGCGAGCTACTAAATGTGTCATTAGTTTCGACAAACTCAGCGAGGTATATTTTTTTAATTTTGTGATTTCGGATATATTTAATGAATTTAAATTTTGTATCAATTTTTGCGTTCTAATATTCACATGTATACATACTTTCCTTTTCTAAATTCAGTTTGGCATTTTTATGTTCAAACATATTAGATAATAATTTTGTTTTGTTAAAGTAAGAATTTTATAAATATTTGAAGTTGTCATCAGAAAGCATACAAATTCAATTTAATGAATTTAAGAGGGTGTTTGGGTGCCATTTTTGCTCATTTTTAGAAGAAATATAGTTGTTGTAAAATGAAGGCTGTGAGATAAAAGTAAAGAAAGGGCTAAGTGAGGCCCATAAACCGTAACATTTCTTCTAAAAATGAGGTGAAAAATCGCAAACAAACCGATGTGTCACTTGTTTATAGAAGTGGTAAAGTTTTGTAGTTTTTTGACATGCTGCTTATTGTCAATTCATTTCTAAATATGATAATGTTATACTTTTAGTTCTTCATCCTCAAAGTACATTTTTTTTTTTTTTTTTTTTGTAATTTCATTTTATGTACATACTTTACATTTTGTATTTACTTTGATATTTTTATATTCAAACATATTAGATAATACTTTGTTATGTTAAAGTAAGAATTTTATAAATATTTGAAGTTGTCATTCACAATAAAGCAGAAAGGATAAAAATCAATTTAATGAATTTAAGAGGGTGTTTGGGTGCCCTTTTTTGCTCATTATTAGAGGAAAATGAAAGTTGTGAGATAAAATTCAAAAAAGGGCTAATTGATGCCCATAAATGATAACATTCCTTCTAAAAATGAGGTGAAAAATGGCAAACAAACAAATGTTTAGTTGTTTGTAGAAGTGGCAAAATCTTGTAATTTTTGACCTGCTTGCTTATTGTCAATTCAATTCAAAATTTGATTATTTTATACTTTGAGTTTTTCATCGTCAAAGTACTTTTTTGTAATTTCATTTCATATT
Organism: Fraxinus ornus; assembly: GCA_903798235.1. Lineage (NCBI taxonomy): Eukaryota > Viridiplantae > Streptophyta > Magnoliopsida > Lamiales > Oleaceae > Fraxinus > Fraxinus ornus. The sequence continues at coordinate 5,320 of CAIGRF010296577.1, read as the reverse complement.
TGATTCCCTTTTTTTATTTTTTACGTGAAATCTAAATAGAAATCAATTTTATCAAGAGGAGTTCTTAAATATATTGTTGTCAAATGATATCCTATCACATAAGTTAATCTTAAAAAAAAATTGTTCAGTGATGCACTTAAGGAATATAGATATATTCAGTGGTCTTTACTACAAAACGATAATGATTTGATGTAATTTCAAGAAACATATTATCCATTCAGAAATAATCATTGGACAACATGCTGAAAAATAAGGGCTTGAAGCCGTTTTCTATTTTCGATTTTTCAAATGGTTCCTATTTTCGAAAACGCATTTTTGAAACAAAAAAAAAAAAAAAAAAATTGTACCGAAAACACAAAACGTTATTTTTTACGTTTTGGACATTTTCAGTACAAAACATAGAAAAAATTGGAAAATTTGGAAAATGTACAAAGCACACTCTTCTTTCTTCTTTCTTCTATGGAAAACGCACAAAACACTCCCTTCCTTATCTCTTCTTCCAATCTTGTCTCTTCCTTCTTTATTCTCGACGCCGATGACCCATTCAAACACTGCAACTAGTGACGAAGGAGATGTTCTAGTGCCGGCACGGATGCTGGCGTGGGGAGGTGTTGGAATGAAAGCGCGGAAAACGCTTCTTTTTCCCTTTCCTCCACCACCCCCCACCTAAGCCACCGGATCCCCACACCACCGGCACCCCCTCACCTCCTTCTACAACCTTCGACTATCGCCTGCCCACCAGATCGTCGAAAACACCTCCAAATTCCCCACTCGATTCGGTGGACAGATTTGGGGATTCAAATCCGAAGGGTACGTTGATGGAAAGAACAATAGGATGCTCGATGATTGCTTGAGATACTGCATTGTAGCTGGGAAGAAAGCTCTCGAGGGTGCTGATGTTGGGGGTGATAGACTCGAGAAGGTATGTTTAATTTACGATCCTTGTTGAGCTCAAATTTGATGCTTATTTATCGGTGGAGTTGAATTTTGAGTTGGTTCAGTGTCTAATTGGGATTTTTATCTATTGGTCGAGTTGAATTTCTGATTTGGTTTCGTGATTTATTGGGATTTTGTTGAGGTTTAATGCTCTACTGAGCTATTATTTTATTATGCGTTGTTATTCGTTTCCTTTACACCAAAGGCAATAGGCCAATAATGATTTTTGATACTTCAGGTTAAGTATACTTGAATCACGTAGCTATTACATAAATTCTATTTCCACATTCAGTTTTTGCCTACCTTTTTGTTTTACTGAAATTTGTGATCATTTTTTTTTGTAATGTAATTTTAGTTCCTGTAACAAATGGCTACTACATAGAGTCCATTCATTGATGAGATTGAGGAGATGAGAAATTCTCCATCTGCTGGGAAGAACTGGCTGCATTTTGAGACCATCTTAGACAAGACGGCTTGTTACACACACCACTTGTGGGTCGCCGGCATATGTTGCCCCGGAGGTGATTGGGAAAAAGGGGTACGATGGGGGCAAAGGCGGATATTTGGTAAAAACCAGGAATTTCAGCTTGAAGAAGAACGAGTAAAGTGTCCGATTGCAGGGGCAAGAAAGTTTAAGAAAGGGAAAGCTTGGAATAACTACTAATATATTTGCTGTGACACCATCATTATTGGTGGTGGAGATGAAGAAGTCTAGTGGTGATACTTTGGAGTCCAATCAATTCTGCAATGAAGAGTTGAGACCTGCACTTAAAGACATAGTTTGGACATCTGCCACTGGAAATTCAATGCCTGCTTGAAGTGTTCTACGAGTTCCTCCAATAAATCCCACCTCAGATTTTAGGATTCATGTCTTGGATGTTTGATTATTGTAGTTTTCTTGAACTTGTATTGATAGTCACTTTGTGACTTCTTAGGATCATCAAATTTTTTTCTTTTCTCCCAGTCTTAAAGCTATGAGTTTCTGAATAATTATGTTAGCAATTGAAGAAATTTGTTGATGACTGTCTTGTATATGTAAGTAACTTTACATTATTGGGACAGTTTATGTTGTTTCAATTAGGAATATTATTTAACCCACATTTTTATGTTGTGGCATAGATCCCTAGACTTCAAACAGGATTCAAGGAGGAAAAACCAACCATAAATTGATATTATTTTATATGCAAGTTATAATATGAGGTATCTAGCCAGTCTCGTTAGACATAAATTTGAAATGTTATGTCTTTTCAAATGAACTTTTGGAAAGTTCATCCCTGGAATGAATGCTGCCGTTTTTCTTGGTTAAAATTGACCGTGACTCTTGTCCGGGTCATTTATGTTTATAGCTATTCCATTCAAATATGTTTTGTGTCTTTGTTTGAGTTGCCTGTTCATTTATTTAGGAGGAAGTTATTGTAATTTCTATTGTCTAATTATATTCTCTTTGACAAAGCCAATGCACAACCGCCAAAGCTCTTTGTTGGGATGATTCTTATCCTCATTTTTGCTCTAGACAATGTGTGAAACGATTTGCTTGTATTATTTTTACGGAAATATCATTCTTTTTTATCAATATCATTTTGCAAGAATTCTGAGATTTTTGCTATTAAATGTTACTATGATGACAACGATTTGCTTGTTACTACTTTACCTGTTTGAGCCTCATTTTTTTTAATAGAAGACATGTTGGAATAGTGGATGGATGGAAAATGTGTGGTTAACAACAAAAGAAAAAATTTTGGATTGCGTATAATATCATTTTATTGAAAAATGCGTAGTTGAATAGAAAGAAAAGAAAAATGTAATTTGAAAAAAATGGGCATCAAACAAGGTAGTGATTATGAACTAACACAATTTGCAGAACAATAATCATAACGAAATGAATGTTCCTAGCTATACTCGGATTTTATAAGTGAGCACGTTTGACGATCAACTCAATGATACAACATAATCAAGAAAAACAAGGACTTGTCAAATATAATTTAGGTTGTGTTTTTTATATCTAGAAAAAAAATATTTCAAGATTCATCAACTTCAAAATTTATATGTTATTTAATACTATATTAACATTAAATCATTAAAATTTATTGAATAATCAGATTCTTGAATAAAATATTATAAAAAATATTCTCAAAACATCAAAGTAAACGCGTATTTCATTTTTATGTTTTGAGAAACAGTTTTTCAGAATCACATAAAGAACGCTTTTTCAGCAATTTCAAAACAGACACTCAAAACACAAAACACAAAACACAAAATGAATTCAAAACTCAAAACTGAAACACAAAGAGAACAACCCATAAGTTTTCCTTCTGCACATTCCATTAACTCCAGTATGATGGATATCCAATCAAATTTAAGAAGAAACAATTTTCAATATGTATATGTTTGTAATTACCATTAACAAAGCTCAAGAACAAACATTACCTACTATTGAAATATACATTTCTAACATGTATTAACTCATGGACAACTATGTCTCGCACTTTTTCGCGAAGTTCCAATTCAAAGAACAAAATTCTTGGTAATGAGGATAGTGTACACCCGTGGCATCTTCTTGTGTAAAAGTAATGGGCGGGTGTTTCTGGTTCCTCGAGGAGTCCTGTTAATAAAGTAGGCAGACCTTTTAGAGAACAATAGAATGTTGGGTTAGCTCGCCTTGTTATGATAGGGAGCTAAGGGGTGACCAATTCGATCAGTCAAAAAATAGGTTTACAAAAAAAGTTGTGTCTGGTTTGGTGTAGCTAATGTGACTTTCTTGATGTATAGTTCCTCTTTGCAAATGAATTCTGGACTGGGCAATCTTGAATGGTGTGAGCCGCATGCAAGGTGACCACATACAATTTTTAGATTGATCTGGTCGAAAGTTCAATCAGTGCCTACCCGACTAGGGGGACTAAGAAGTTGATAGAGTTCAAAACTTATCTTCAAGCTTAAGGGAAGCTTTACCTTACTTCGAAATCTTTTCAAAATAATTAGAGTTGATAAGGTACGTGCTACACTATAACATCCAATAGCCGTGACAAAAATCAAGTTTGCCCACACTTTGTTAACACATAGTAAAAAAAGCCAAAGAGAGCACTTCTTCCCTTGCTCTAAAGTAAAAAAGTCATGTGAACGATACCCTCGCGAAGTAGATTCCCTTCCATCCTATACTTCCTATCAAACTGATTTTCGTACAAATGGTTGCCCTTTTGATTGCTATTTTTTTTTTCAAACGGAGGTGAGTAGTGCTATTGCCCCCTTCATTTTCCTAGTCTTCATTGAGATCGTATGTGGCTTACAAAGGGGCTTTTACATGACCTTATCTCAATGGGTAGCAGGCATTCGATAAGTTAAAACTGGTGATTACTTCGAAATAGGTTTTGACTTTTCTAGGTTGAGCATGTTGGGTGGCCATCCTATCTAAGTATAAGTCAGTTTGCTCTGAGCGATACGGTTTGGACATGCAATCATTGGTATTGTGGCTATAAATTCGATGATAAAAGAAGTATGGCCTATTTCTAGGCTCATTATTCCTACTTCTCTCCCTGCATTTGGGATGGTTTGGTGGCTTCTGAACACCAGGTCCAACTTATTCATATGCCAAAGAGGGCACTGTATTAAGGTAGCAGTTGCTAACACTTATCTTGAAGTAGGGACAATGGTATGTTCGGCCTGAGTCTATTATTGGTTTACCAAATGCGAGATGGGGCCTCTTCTCTACCTCTGAGGTGGAGGAGTCCATCGAAGCTCGGTTGTGATGATATATCAACTCCTCATTGACAATCTCACTTCTCATCATTTCCACCAGGGCATCGTAGAAGGTGTGATCTTATTTCTCACATCTCTCCAAAAGAGGATATTCATGTTAAGGCTTCATCTCAGAGCTGAGATAGTCTCTTTGTCAGTGACTTGTTCACAATAAGTTATCTCATCCGTGAACGTGTTAAATAGCTTTTCATGGTTTCACATGCTTGCTGCCTCATGTCTTGTAGCCTTTGAATGTGGGCTTCTCCCTCCTTGTTGGGCAACTATTGGTTTACAAAGGCATTCTTCAGGTTTGACAAGCTCTTTATGTTTCTAATTGGTATACAGCTATACCATATCTCAACAGCCTTGTAAGTGTGAGGTGGAAGTCTCTACACTCCAACGCTGGTGAAGCTCCTTTCAGACTTATGTGGGTTTTGTAGTTGTCAAGGTGCTTTGCCAGTTTGCCATTTTCTTCATATTTGGGAATCTTTGGTGGCACAAAATGGCTAGGAACATGGTAGTTCCTCAATTCTTATGAAAATGGGAGACTTTTATTGTCACCATTGAAAAAACATAAGTTCGACCTTAACAATACCTAGATGGGGGTGAATAGGTATTTAATGTGGAATTAAAAATAAATATGAATTAAATA
>CAIGRF010296552.1:44712-56155 GCA_903798235.1 Fraxinus ornus | reverse complement strand
GAGAGAGAGAGAGAGAGAGAGAGAGACCCAAGAGAAAATAAATATGAAAAAAATTTAGGGCAAATAGTAATGGTTAAATAAGGAAAAATAATTATTTTTTGCATTTTTTACAGCGTGCACAAATGCATGCCGTAAATAATCTAGTTTGCATTTTTTACGGCATGTACAAATGCATGCCATAAATAATATAGTTTGATTTTTTACAGCTGGCACAAATGCAAGCCGTAAATAATCTAGTTTGATTTTTTTACGGCATGCAATCAATGTGTGCCATAAAAGTTACTTTTTACGGCATGCCATCAATGTATGCAGTAAATACTTTTAGCTATTGAATTATTACGGCATTCATTTAAAACTTGCCGTAAATAGTCATTTTTACGGCATGCCTTATATGCACGCTGTAAACGCGTGCCGTAAAAAGTAACATTTGTTGTAGTGAAAATTGTATTGCTTCATTTTGTTTTTCTTTCACGTGTAAGTTAGGTAGTTTGTTAGGAAAAGATTCCATTCATTGCTGTATATATTCATTACATTACCCTTTGTACAGATATTGAATTCTTCTTTAGAAATGAATACAAAGCTTCCAGCTTCATCCAAATTTCTTCATTGATATCTTTTATATTTCAAAAGTTCACAGTTGTGGGGAGTTGAGTTTCAAATTCAATTTCCTCAACTTTCTCAACTTCTCCCTCCAATAACACTCTCATATTATCTGGGTCGGGTCGGGTTGAGTCGGGTCCGCCCACATGGGCGCCCATTTTCTTCCAACAAGTGCTATTGGTTGGCCGAAGGATCATGAAAAGACATTGAAAGCCTTGAATTTTCTTCAGGAAAAGGATCCAAATTCTGACAAAAGTAGCCCAAAATGGACTAGTGTGGCTTGAGAGAAGATTCCTTATGTTCAATGGAGCAGTTGGGAAAGAATGATTGGAATGGTTGGATCAATGTCCTTCAGGATGCAACAAATTCTAACAAGAAAGTTGTGATTGATCCTTCAGGATGCAACAAATTCTAACAAGAAAGTTGTGGTATGTTGTCATCTGCCTTAGATCTGGTGCATCATCTAAAGAAGCTCTATGGTGGAATTATGACAAAATGATGGACGTGATTCACCGATATGACTGTATAAAGGTTTGTCTAATTGGACACGATCACAAAGGTGGATATTCAGTCAACTCCCATGGCGTACATCATCAGGTACTTGTAGCAGTCTTGGAGTGCCCTCCAGGAACCGATGCTTTTGAATGGGTTAGTCTTTTTTTTATGACAGATTACTACCTTATTATTTTATCAAATGCTTGGCTATTATGTCATATTGATATAATTCACAATTTCATTGCAGCAAAGCCATTCGTACCCTTAGGTTTACCCGTTGGTATACACTCCCCTCACACGAGGGGAGGGCCCACACCCAAATAAAATAATTTGCCCCCCCCCGCCCCTATTGTGAGGGGGGCAGTGGGCCCGTGTACACGGACGTGTACGAATAGCACGACCCATTTCATTATGCCTTGGTTCGTACTATTGTACTGATGTTGCTTGATTAATATCTGCACCAGACAACTAGCACATCTCACCTCTATTATGAAAAATATCCTGAAATTTAAAAATAAAATGCATGCTTGGTTCCCTGATATTTTTTTAGTAAATGGCGTTTCCACTTGTCAGAGAGGAGCGAATTTTCTTCACCGTGACATAAATAGATGTTGATATATATCTCTCCTGCAGTTTACTTTCTTTTATCTGTCTCTGCATGCACGTATGAGTTGTAACTGAGTTAAATAAAACACTTGTATAAATATAATGACTACATAATTTCATGTCAAAGCTACAAATAGAAAATCAATTTGTTGTGGATTGAGCAAATTTCGATCAATTATATATATGGATTCTGAGTCGAAATGAAATTATTTTACTGTAGTTATATTGAGTGGTGGATGCATGATTTTATTATTACATGAAATGGTTTTATTATAATAGGAATAATGGCACAACTTTTTTTTCAAATTTTATCTTGAACCATAATACTATGCCAGGTTGATAGAAACTAAGTTGCCAGTCCCATGACTTGTTTCATGTAAATAGTTACTCAAAAGACTGCATCACTTTGCTTGGGACATCTTGGCCTTTCTTTTTTCCAGGAAGAAGAACCCGAACAAAGACACAACAGCGAAAGCAGAGAAGCAAATGGAGGCAATGTCAAGTGACACAGTGCGGCCGCTGATTGCCTGGACGTCGAACAAGTTGGTGGTTTTATGAGCATCCGTGGTTTGGCCATACGCTACCTCGTGGTCTTCAGAGTTACAAACATATGCTCGGATAAAGTATGTAGCAGTTGGCACATCTCTCTCTACTGTCCAGGCGAAAGTGTTGTTAGTAGAACTGTATGGCTTCGTAACAATAGCGCGTTGGCAGGTCTTATCTTTGTTTAAGTGGTCCTCAGTTTTTCTCCAGCCTCGGTCCAGTTGACTAACAGGGGCATAACAGAGCTTGAACTTTACTGTCTTGTAGCTTGAATCTGTCAAAGCTGCTAGTGACTTGTTGAATGACCATGTCACTACTATATTGTCTTCCCCAGCTTTCGAAACTGTAAATTCAATTTAGAAATTATTTTAGATGAAATAAAATATCTATGGTGCTTGTGACTTGTGAGTTGTGTATGGCCAAGGCTAACAAATACCATTATTGAAATAAAGTTTACCTTAAGACAGATTAATCATAATATTTCCATGTGAGGTATTAATTTTTAGCTCCCATCTAAATTCATCTTTTGTGTCGAAAGAACTCGAGGTGAGGAGACAAATTATGTTCTGTGTTTTTTGCTTTATTTCTTCCTATTAGTGATAAGTACTCTCCACTTTTGTGGCGGTTTGATTAAATATGATCTTGATTACATTACCCTATACGTACATATCTGAATTCTTTCAACTGTTTGTGCGTGTGCAAGGAAAGGGGATGGCAGAATATTACCTTGTCCGAGTTTTGGTGAAGCGGTGACAATAAGACTTTCCTGAAGAGACGAGAAGGTTACTACACCGCAGGAGGTGGCTGCCAAGCACGAAAACAAGAGTGTAACGACAAGAAAACCTCGAATTCCCATAATCGAACTATATGAAAGTTATGAAATCCCACTGATGATCTGATGTTAAAGATGTTGGATTTTGGCTACTAATATATAGAAAGAGAGAAGATACAAACGTCAGCATCAAAAGTCAACCATTCCCAACTGGCTGGTTTTTCTAAATAGTCGTAAGAATATTTTATGATTGAAATGATCGCCTCTTCTGTGATGTTTTTTATATGGTGAATTGGCCCGAAGGCATGTTCAAAGGGTTGTTTGTTTTTTCAATTACTTTTGAAGAATTGGCCCGAAGGCATGTTAATAAAGTTGACCTTGCTTATACATTCTTGGATATTTTGGAGGTGTTGAAGAATCACAAGTAGAGATTCATTTGTATGAAAACTCTTGTATGGATTGTCTTAGGCAAATAAAATGAAACTAGATAGGAACCCTATGTTAGAAGTTTGTTCTTAAAAATAAGTGTTATAATAAGGGGTATTGCACTAAGGGTTAATTTCACAAATGGTCACTGAAGTTACCTGAAAATTTCAAGACGGTCACTGAAATTTCAAAGTTTCAAAAACGGTTACTGAAGTTTGAAATTTCTTTCACAAATGGTCACTGAATTTTCAGATTTTTTGGGCAAGTTTGAGGCAATTGTTCGGCAACTTCCGACCACCAAAATCGTCGATTTCAGATACCGTTGGAAAGCCCACGATGTCCTCTTCAATTACCACAAAAAATCTCCCCAAAACTCCAAGTGATTTGGCCGGAATAAACCCACGAAGTCGGCAACCGAAAATTGTGAAAATCTGCCCAGATTTTCAGATTTTTTTGGACGAGTTTGCGGCATTTTTTCGGCAACTTCCGACCACCAAAACCGTCAATTTCGAATACCGTTGGAAAGCCCACAATGTCCTCTTCAATTATCACCAAAAATCTCCCCATAACTCCAAGGGATTCGGCCGGAATAAACCCACGAAGTCAGCTACCAAAAAAGTCCGAAAATCTGCCCAGTTTGGGTAGCTGACTTCGTGGGTTTATTCCGACCGAATCACTTGGAGTTTTGGGGAGATGTTTGATGATAATTGAAGAGGACATTGTGGGCTTTCCAACGGTATTCGAAATTGACGGTTTTGGTGGTCGGAAGTTGCCGAAAAAATGCCGCAAACTCGTCCAAAAAAATCTGAAAATCTGGGCAGATTTTCACAATTTTCGGTTGCCGACTTCGTGGGTTTATTCCGGCCAAATCACTTGGAGTTTTTGGGATATTTTTGGTGGTAATTGAAGAGGATATCGTGGGCTTTCCAACGGTATCCGAAATCGACGGTTTTGGTGGTCGGAAGTTGCCGAAAAATTGCCTCAAACTTGCCCAAAAAATTTGAAAATTCAGTGACCGTTTGTGAAAGAAATTTCAAACTTCAGTGACCGTCTCTGAAACTTTGAAACTTCAGTGACCGTTTTGAAATTTTCAGGTAACTTCAGTGACCATTTGTAAAATTAACCCCGATTTCAAATCTCTTTATAGGTTTGACATGAAAATTTCAAAATTGATGCTTTGCTTGTCTGTGTGTTCAGATAGGTATATGAATTTGTTCGAGGATGAATAAATATTCATGTTTAAAAATATTTGACTAAGTTGTTAAATATGGATGTTCGAATTTTTTTTTTTTTTAGAGAATTATTGTTTATTCTCGCGTAAATATTGTTTATTTAGGTAAAACTCGTTGTTGGACATGATTTTGGAGAAACGAATAAAAAAAAATGAGCTAAAAGAATGTATTTTGTGCTTAATTTTGAGATAAGAGACCAACTGAACAAGAATTGGAAGATCAATGACTTCAATTACAAATACAATGGACGTGAGTTGACTGGAGAACGGAATTTAGGGACCAAGTTGAAAAGGACTCAAAATATTTTATCAAATGCTTGGCTATTATGTCATATTGATACAATTCACAATTTCATTATGCCTTGGCTCGTACTATTGTACTGATGTTGCTTGAATAATATCTGCACCAGACAACTAGCACATCTCACCTCTATGAAGAAAAATATCCTGAAATTTAAAACTAATATGCATGCTTGGTTCCCTGATTTTTTTTTTAGTAAATGGTATTTCCACTTGTCATAGACTCATAGAGGAGCGAATTTTCTTCACCGTGACATAAATAGATGTTGATATATATATATTCCTCAAAAAATTGGTTTTACATTTATTTTCTCAATTAGATATTTCGGGTGATGAATTTTTAATTCTTTTATTCTATTTTCATTACTGCGAAGCTAGCCTAAAAACTTTAGTGTTGGGATTAAGAAAAACCCTAAATTTCACCATTTTAATATAAAGGCCATTTAGTCCCTGTTTGATTCTCTTTAAATTAAAATTATTTATTTTTCATACTTATTTTAAACATACATTCACATATTAAAATATTCTGCACGTAAATTCAAAAAAAAATTCTACGTTTTAATCATACATTCTTCAAAAATTACTATTCAAAACATCAATTTCTCTCAATTTCTCTTTATAATGACAATCAAATAGGGGCTTATATAGTTGATTTGTGTTATTGATTCGTATTGAATGCTTGTCGAATATTTGAATACTTTATCACTATTTAGGTAATAATTTAATTATTTTATTTTTGGGAGTTTCGAAATAGGTCTAGAACATTGCAATAATCAATACAAAGCTCAATAAACGGTAGAAATAATTGTGCAATCAAATAGGTAATCGTACAATCAAATGCATTACTTCACTAATGAATATGGGATATGAGTATTTCAGATCATGCCTATGTTTGGCTTACCTTGGGAGAGATTTTGAATAAAATTGGATTATCTATTTTTTCAGTTATACACAAATTATACTAGAGAACAAAGGTCAAAAATTGGAAATGGGAATAATAGGTGAAGTCAGAATCTCAACACATTTTTCTCATACATGGTTGTCACGTACAATTATATAATTATTAAGATACATATTAGTAGTTAGTTAACATAAACAACAATCAAAACTTTTGTTTTCGGTTATATTTGAATTTGACATTGAATTAGTACAATTAATTTAAAATTTATTCCTCGTGGGACGCACTTGACAATCTTGAACTTCTACATCAAAAAGGAAAATAATAATAATAATAAGGGTTACTAGTCACCAAACTTATAGCCAAGTTTCAGTATTGTACAAGTTCCAATTTTGTTTCCGTCACATGATTCTGTCCAACTTGTTCGCACAGGTTAGGGACCAATGGCACACTTTTCACCTTTTAATCTCCCCCTTTCTTTTACGAAGAGCTTCCTATGTTTTGTTGGGACGCCAAGTTTGATTTCCAATTTTAGATTGAAAGTATTCGACTACTTCTAGCGTAGACAGTATACGTGACAAACATATCCATATTTTATAAATATATATGCATGCTGCAGTCTCTGTTTTCTTAATTCATTATTCACAAGTTGCAAATACACTCCCAATAAGAATAAAGTTATTTGTACAAAAATTTTTGACAAAAACCTTGACAAAATGCAAGGTGGCGCCCATGGTTCCTCCCGATAAATATATACATGTTGAAAGTCTCGCTTTTCACATCTTCATTAGCGAGCCTGTTTTCTTCATTGATTATTAACTAGTTGCTAACACATTCCAATAAATATTAAATATACACATGTTGCAGTATCACTGTATCAGTTTCTGTTTCTTCATCTTTATTAGGCAGCCTGCTTTCTTAGTTCACAAGTCACTAATACACTCCAATAAATATTTGCATGCAAACAAGCTAAATCCTCAATGGGCCCTTCACCCTCTTTAGTGTGTGTTTGAATCTCATTTTAATGAGCATAGAATTTTTGAAATAGTGATTGATGAGAGAATGTGTGGTGGAAAAGTGATAAAAAGTTTTAGATTTTTGTGTAATACTATTTTATTTGGAGAATGTGTGGTTGAAAAAGAAGAAATAGAAATAAATGAGAATGAGAAAGAGAAATAAATGGGTGTCAAACAGGTAATTAATCTATTTCTAACTAGGAACTTTCTTATATTTTTGTTCCCACCATGTCAAGGAAAAAGATTAGATTTTTGTGGTTATCTCACCCTTTTATGGGAAGCTAATTGAGAAGCAGAGAACACAACTTAGACCATTTTCTTACTATATTAAAAATTGGCTTATGATGCTCTTCTTTCTCTTACACACAGTCTAGAGCACTCTCTGAATAGTAACTCTCAATATCTGATTCTTGATTAGATACAATAAATTGCATCCCTCCTCGAAAAGGTTAGTTTCCAAGGGTACAGTTAGTGACTTCGATCTATTCATTACTCTGGGAATGAGCAGTGCTGCTTCGATTCAAATTCGTCCCAAACAACTTCCATAACGTAATCCAAAAGTTCCCCTAAAAACTTGGTATCCTGATTTAATGTGATAGACTTCGGAACTTCATGTAATCAAACAATCTCCCTAAAAATAGTTTGGCATTATTAGATGCATATGAGGTCTTCTGACAAGTTATAAAGTGAGTCATCTTGAAGAACCTATCAACTACCACAAAATAGAATTTCCGTCCCGCTGAGCATGAGGTAATCCCAGAACAAAATCTATAGCGATATCTTGCCATATGCCCTGAGAAACAAGAAGCAGCATGTACAACCTGGTATTTTGCACTTGACACTTCGACACCTGACAAGTGTAACATTTTTTTTGAATATAACTCCAACATCTCGCTTCTACTGTGGCCAATGATACCTAGCCAAACAGGTTATTGTTTGTCACACCTTAAGTGTCCACTAAGACCCAGGCCCGGTTCTGGGCCGAGGCGGATGAGGCCCCCGCCTCGGGCCCAAAACTGGAGGGGGCCTCATTTTTTGGCCCCCAACTTTTTTTTTTTTAAAATCATGCCCAACCCAAGTCCAACACTAGAGGCCTGATAATTTTGGCCCATTTTTTTTTTTTTTTAAACCTAATCTAAAATCACGTCAAACACAAAGAAATTTCATCTCCTTCCATCTAAAATCATGGCTTCGCCTCCTCTCTCTCAACTCTCAAAGTCTCAATCTCTGATTCATTCTCCATTTCTCCACAATTCATTCAATCATTCAACTCTCCAACCGGCTTTCCCTAACCTCCTACTGTACCCCGCCGGCGCCGACTGCTCAGTGCTCAACCGAGCGAGAGTCGAGACAGCAACTTCGCGAGTTCGATCCTCGCTTTCTCCTCAGTCCTCAGTTATTAAAAGGTTTGTGTTTTTACTTACATTTCCGTTCTATGAATTTCTATTTTGTTGATTTTAAATGTTTATGTCTGTTTGTCTGTGTTGACGGGGCTGTTGGTTGTGAAGTCTAGACAAAGCCCGTTCTTCTGAGTGGGGGCTTTTCAATGCTGATTGCGTAGTTGGCTTAGGTCGGGTTTATCCGGATAGTTAAGTCACAGTTGTTTTCCCTGACTTCGGTTGGTTTCGATGGTTGTGTATGTTTTGAGTCTGTTTTTGCTCGTTGTGTCTTGTCCTTCCTTTGTTTCAAAGGTAAGGTTTTCTCTAGGCTTTTGTCCTGGTTCCTCCTCTCGACCTTTGGTCTGTAGAGGTTTTGGTTCCTCTGCTACTGGAGATTTCTGCAAGTGGTTGGAGGGTTTGTTTTCCTTTGTTTGTGATTTGGACGTTGTAGTAGCACTTAATCTCTTTGAGGAGGGCAATGTGTTGGAGATTTTTTCTCCTTGTAACCGTTTGCTATTTCAATGTTAATGGATCTCTTTTTCAATAAATGTTTATGTCCGTTTAGGCGTTTAGGCGTATACCGTGTAGTGTTTTCACTGTTTACGTTGATCTTGGGGTTGGGGGCCCAATTTCGGGAGTTTGCCTCGGGCCCTTGAATTCACAGGACCGGCCCTGCTAAGACCTCATCCATACAAATCTCGAATCAGTTTTTTACGTAAAGATTAAACGGGAATGCAAAGTTGGTTTCCCTTGAACAAATACCCATCGCTAATATGGAAAATCTGCCACTAATTTAAATTTACACACTTGCTCCAAATCTCCTTAACATTAGAATCATCTGCATACAATTCCTTCAAATACTCAAATCTAATAATCTCCTATGACAGCGTGACCAACAAAGTGGATCTCCAAGTAAGGGCTCACTAACTTTATTTGAACTTCCAGATTTATGTCTAATCACAAAAGAAATTTTTTGAAGGAAGGTCACCCACCGAGCATGTATCTTGCTGATATGTTTCTAACTATTAATAAATTTCAAGACTCGGTGATCAGTAAACAACACAAGCTCATTCTATATGAGATAATGTTCCCATTGCTTCAAAGTCCTCACAACCGAATAGAATTCTTGCTCATAGGTACTCCACTTCTGTCTTGCATCACTCAACTTTTCCCAAAAAAAAAAAAAAAAAAAAAAGCTACGAGTCTCTTTTCTTGGGAAAGGACAACCCCAAAACCTACACAACTAGTCTCACACTCCACTTCAAAGATCTTATCGAAGCTTGGCAAAGTTAATACTGGAGTTGTGCACAACTTTTTCTTGATGAAGGCGAAGCTCTTATCTTGCTCATTTCCTCAACTAAATCTCTTCTTCTTCAAACATTCCGCGAGTGGTGCCACACTAGTGCTAAAATTCATAATAAATGCCTATAGAAAGTTGCCAACTTTAAACCACAATAATTTCAAAGATGAAATGGATAGAATTTGGGTGTGAGGTCTTAAAATTGGAAACTTGCTTGCTTAGATGTAAGTATTTTTAAAAAAAAATTGGCAATTCCTAAAAAGATTTGAAGATTTTTAAAATTTCAAAAAGATTTTTTAAATGTCAAGTCATTTAAAACCTTTATTCAGCCCTATTTTTGTCAAAAAAAAAAAAAAAAATCATTTTTGAATAGTATATTGATGGAAAATGTTGTTAAAAAATAAGGAAAAGTTTTTGATTGAATTGTAATATTATTTTATTGAAAAATATGCGTTTGAAATGTGGTCAAAACGCTATTGAAGAAAGCAAATTTTTTTTTTTTTTTTTTCCAAAAAATGGGGCTCAAACAAGGGTTAAATTTAATTTTTGTCAATGAGGAATTGATTTTCAAAAAATTGGAAGATGAAGCTTCAAAATGCATTTTTCGATTTCATGCTTAACCATGTAAAATTGTATTTTGTTGTAGTCTATGCTTGAATTTGATTGTTGGTAGTTGAGTGTTGTTTAAGTTTTGACTGAACATGTCAACATAATATCAATGGACATAATCATTTCTATCTGACCTTGTGAGATATGCTTTGGATGAATGAGGAAGTGTAGTGAAGGGTAATCCAATTAATGTTTGAGATTGATTTGTGAAACCTAAGTAGAATTGGTTACAGTGAAGAAGTTTAAATTATACATTGACCATTTCCTAAAACTATGATCTGAATGTCATCCTAATAAAAGACATTGCAATTTGTCTTGGAATCCTGTTAAATTTGGCTTATGTTTCTTGGCCTGGCCCAGAAGCATTTCTCGTTAAATTTTTGTTTGAAAAGAACGGCGAGAAAATGAAAAATGAGAAAAAGAGAAAAAGGAAGAAGTTTTTGAATAAGTATTTGCAAAATGCAATGCATTGAATGAATCTGCCCTTTGCATCACCAATGTGCATGAGACGATCACTCAAGAAAGAAGGTGTTTTTTTGGGGCTGGATTTGAGCATCACCTACTCATGGATCTAATTTCTTTTCTTTTTATTGTTTTATTTTGAGTAATAAAATGTAGTCAATTAAGTTTAGTATTGCATGAAACAGGAAATGCAATACCAAGTTCGACAAATTCTTAAATAACAGCTTAGATTGTTAAGCGTTTTGAATTGCCCGGTAAAAATTTCGGAGCTAGAATCTAGACGATTAAGAAATCAACATAGTAATGACAAACCACCAGCTCTCTAATCTTTAACTCCATTTTTAGCTCATTTAAATCCATTTATGGGAAGTTGAAGAGAATTGGAGAGTTTGGTAACCTTCACTTACCCTCGTGATGTGTTAGTAGTCGTTGGAATTCACTAGTGACGTGAGTTATAATTGAGCATTAGAGTTCGAATTTGTATTTATGATTGATGGTTCACTTATCTACCATCTTACTTCATGTCGACTAAGTATTTGAGATGGTTGGAGCACATACGGAGAGGATCTAGGATCGGATAAGTACGAAATTTATCAATCAAGAATTTATTTGAATTTTTTATTGAAATATGTGCATAAAATTGTTTGTATTCTAAAGCAACCAATTTGACCAAGTTTCATCTTCTTTTTCTCTAGTTAATAGTAGCTTAGCATAGCTTTCTCGAGAATTAGCAAAAGTTAAGTTTTGGGGTATTTGATAAGTATTATCTCGACTCTTGAATGAAGAGTGTTTTTTTTTTTTTTTTT
>CAIGRF010296552.1:6779-23171 GCA_903798235.1 Fraxinus ornus | reverse complement strand
AAAATAACTAAATTAAGTAATAAATTGATAATGAAAACTCACAAATATCTAAATTAATGGTCCGAATAAGTGCAAAAATCCCGCACTTATCAGACACAATGCGAAGGGAACACTTGAATATATCTATTCAGATCTTTGGGGACCCGTTAGGGTACTATTCTAAAAAGGTCATTATTACTTGTTGACAGTAATTGATGACTTCTCCAAGAAATCTTGGGCATTCTTCTTAAAGTAGAAGAGTGATTAGTTTGGGACCTTCAAGGAATGGAAAACATTGGTAAAGAAGCAGACCGAAAAGCAAGTGAAATGTCTACGCACTGATAATAGGCTGGAAAATGTTCAAATGAATTCAATAGCTTCTGTAAGGCTGAAGGCATCTTGAGACACTTGACAGCGTTTGAAACTTCTCAACAGAATGGTGTGGCAGAACGGATGAACGGAACCTTGATGGGAAAGTTCGTTGTATGTTTTCAAATTCTGGGTGGCCTAAGTGATTTTGGGTTGAAGCTGCTACTACAGTTTGTTTTCTGA
Organism: Fraxinus ornus; assembly: GCA_903798235.1. NCBI lineage: Eukaryota > Viridiplantae > Streptophyta > Magnoliopsida > Lamiales > Oleaceae > Fraxinus > Fraxinus ornus. The sequence goes on along the minus strand of CAIGRF010296552.1, from coordinate 22,640 downwards.
TTAATCGCTTACTCTCAATTGTCATTGATAAAAAGACACAAGAAGAAATATGGTTTGGTAAACCTTCTTGCTATTCTGATTTGAAAATTTTTAGGTTTCCGGCTTATGCTCATGTGGATAATGGAAAGTTGAAGCCTAAATCTAGAAAATGCATCTTTCTTGGGTATATCACTCGTCTTAATCTTTAACTGTTGATACATAAATTGTTTGAACAAATATCTTAGAAAACACATTTACACTTTTCAACTGGTCAAACAAATCTTTTATTCATGGTAGAGGGTACTTGTTCTTAATACTATGTTTGTTTAATTCACGCTTCTCAAGGTATACTCCTTCTAAATAAAGGATTAATATATATGTACCGAATGGGTTACCCCCTCTCACAATGCACGCGGGCCCCATGTGTATTTAAAATTTTTGGCTTGTGGTCCCCACCTCCTAATGTGAGTGGAGTGTAAAAGATTCGGTACATGTAGCATAACCCCTAAATAAATAACATCAATGCTCCCATGGAGATAGACTAGGTCCATAATCCAACAAATCCTAAATCTGGACCTTTAACTCTTTTGGATCTTTTGGTGCCATCCAATACGGTGCCTTAGATACTGGTGTAGCTCCAGGAACAAGATCTATTGCAAAATCAACTTGTCTGTCAAGTGGGATACGTAGTAGATATTTTGGAACACATCCTCAATTTTTCGCAAACCTCACTCAAATTAGGTTTCTAATGCTGCATTCCCAAACTACTGACTGGAGACCTCTGACTCATCCTTTTTCCAACATCTTCTTAGCCTTTAATGCTGAAATTATCTGCATTTAAGGTTTTTTTTTATCCTAAAGAATAAAAACTCATCTTTCCCCTGAGCTTTAAAAGACACTTCCTTTTCTCGACATCGAATGATGGCATGATTGCATCCCAACCAATCCATGCCTATAATTATATCAAAGTCTTTCATGCCTATTATTAAAAGGTTTGCCTCAAATGATATTTTTTTCAATTTCTATTTTAACGAACTTAGTTATCTTATCTATATTTAATGCTCTACCTGAGGAAATGCTAGCCTCTAGTATGCTATCGGATTATCACATGCAATACTAGTTTTAGCTACGGAAGACGATAATATAAAAGAATACATTGCCTCAGAGTCAAATAACATAGAAGCAAAAAAACCAGCTATCAAAAGAACGCGAATAATGATGTTGAAGTTTTACTTTGCCTCTTGCCTAGTCATAGCAAAGACTCAAGCCCTCCTCTTAATATTCTTATCTTGCTCCTCCTCTTAATATTCTTATCTTGCTCCTCGTTTTTCCTTCTGAGTAAACTTCGTATAATTTTGACACGTGTGGCATTGCTTACACACTGAAAACAAGCATTCTTTTCCATCAGACACTCTCCTTCATGCTGCTTGCCACACTTAGGATAAGATGGAATGGGGTTATCCATGTCTTTACTGACATGAGTTACAGTGTTTGCCTTTTTATTTTGCCACATTTACTTTCCGTTATCTTGGTTATTCCATATTCTTTTCTCAATCCAGTTCTTATTCTACTAATTAGCTATGATGGATCACGTTATTTCCTAACCATAGTAGATGATCTTAGTAGGTGCACCTGGATATATAGACTTGACTTTAATGGTCAACATATGTCTTCTGCCCATACTTCTTTGTACCAGCCTTTGATACCAAATAGCATGAGCTCATTCTAACATTTTGCTATAGGTAGCAAAATGGTAAGACGTAATAATCATGCTAATGTCCTGATGAAGCCCCTGCTCAAACATCGTTATTTTCTTAGCCTCAATGTCCATCAAATATGAAACATACCTAGTCAGCTGATCAAACTTTCTCTCATAGTCGATCAGGAACATGATTCCTCATGTAAGCTGAATAAACTCCATCTCCTTGAAGTCTATTAAAACCCACAGGAAAAGCTTATTGTTCACCTCTTCCTTAAACTGTTCCCAGGTCATAGCTTGTTGCTAAGCTTTGGTCCTAGTTCAGGATTTTGACCTCCACCAATGACTTGCTGCTTCGACGAACATGAACTCTGCACATTGAGTCTGTTGTGCATCTGTGGAGCCTATAAGTTGAAAGAGACATTCCAACTTTCGCAATCACTCCTCAAAAGCTAATGGGTCACCCTCACCATTAAAAAAATGTGGTTTGTACCTTCTGAAAGTCTCTAACACTGAAGCTTTAGGTTGAGGTAGCTGTGAGTTCACTTGCTAGGCTTGTACCAGACTTTGCCTTCCAAGATTTTGCACTGCTTGCAACAAGTCTATTATCAATTCACTCTAGTTTGATTTCATCATTTCCTTTAGACAAGAAAGTAAATTTTCATCTATCAAACATACCCACGCCAACTCCAAATCAAAATTTTAAGAATAAGTCAAATGTGCATCTCTAATCATAATCTCAACTCAAACTCAAAATAAAAGAGATTTCATGCCCCAAATAGACTAAATTTAAATAAAGACGACATGTGGAAAATACAAAGATGAGATTTCAAGACTCCAAAAGTCTATCTATATACTCCAATCAACTTTGCCTCAATTCTCCTCCTACTCCATCACTCTTGAATAGGAGCTAGAATGTAAAACTACATCTCCGACATAGGCCTTTCAATGCGGTAAACACATCTCATCTTCTTCTTGCAGGTTGATTTCTTCTAGCCATCTATTACCCACGGTTATGCTACCCTAAATCCATTATTTTGTATAGACTAAAATAGGCTCTACTTCATTGTTTTATTATGCATTAAATAGCTAAATATTTCTATTTATCTCTCAATAATAATAATAATAATAATAATGCATGAAAATGAGACATTAACGATCATAACTGTTGAACATGAAAAACGTGTAGTTCGACCCTATATATACTTAGAGGGGGTGAATATGTATTATATGTTGAATTAAAATATTAATTAATTAGCAACATGTCACTAATTAATTATCTCTAAATGATTATTCAATTACGTCAATTTAATCATATGTTTAAATACTATAGACAATCAAACTAATAAATAAAGCAATAAATAAGACACGGATGATCAAAGAGAAATCTAACTGAGAAAAACTCCTGGCACTTTGTCAAGTAATCAACTATAAATGATTTTAATAACTTACAGTCTATCAGACTAGACAATCCGTACTATCTGATCTCCCGACTGCACTCCTAACAGCCCTCTCTGGATCCCGTGCTCTCCTACACCAATTCTTAACTGCTGTTACCAAAACTCTCCGTGGAATCTCCTACCTTGCAGCACTCCTAGCCTTGTGAAATCATCTACCTCCCGTGGATCAACAAAGAACACATTGTTCTTCACAGACCGGAACTCCAACCAACTTCCCTCGATCTTCTAAACTCTGACCAGATGTAGAGGAAAGGCAATTTGATATTTGGATTATTGGAACGAAGTTTTTCTCACCAAAACAATCAACACCGGACGAAGGTTGAAGGATAAAAATATAAAGTAATCTCTCTGATCTTTTTCTCTCAATATTCAACCTTGTCAATTTTTGTACATATGTGTTTTGGTATATATATAGGTAGGTTAGGAAACGAATGGGCTGGGTAAAAAGCCTTTAAATCGCGAAATAAAATTTTTTCGGATAACCACGTTGCTCGAACGAGGGCTCAGCGAAGGTCAAGCGATAGCCTGTTGTTCGAGCGAAGGCCTAGCGACGGTCCGCAACAATGTTTCTGCTTTTGTATCTCGAGCCAAACCTTGGTGACAGTCTAGCGAAAATCCACGCCGTTTTCCTCCTTTTTGTCATTCTCTAACCCTAGACCTAATAACCCTATTTTCAGTTATTTGCACATTACTCATTGACTTTATAACATAAGTACAATTCAATCTTTTTGTTTACAGAATTGCCAATTGCAAAACATCTAAAACCTAACAGAACAAAATTTTTTTGAAACTTTACATACCTAATCGAGGATATAGTCGAATGATGGTCGTGGAATAATCAAATTATTTACCATACTTTAAAATTTCCATGCACATGTTTCATAATGCCATGTACACATGCTACTATATGTAATCATTCAACTTACACCACATTAATGCAAGAAAGAAAGAAGAAGAATTAATTTTCTTTTTATACTTAGCGTTTAAGTCTACAGAATTGTTTAAACATCGAGCTCTGATACCAAACTATAACATCTCAAATCTTAGGATTTGAATTTGTTACAAAAATGTGTCTTATGTTATCAAAATTCGGAGTAAATCAATTTTTTTCTTATTTCCTTTTTTTGTATATTACCTTTACGTTCAAATACAAATTTTAACAACTAATGAAAATAAATTATTTAAGTTAATTAGCTTTAGTTCGTTGAATAAATGAAACTAAAAAGGAGGATGGAAATGGAGCTTAGCGTACGTTAATGGAGTTAAATTCCACAATGTGCTACCCAACGATCAAGCTTAGTTGGACCATTTTTCGAGTTTAGAATTTTATGAAATTTTCACATTATTTCTTAAACTCATTCAAGTATAGCATAGTAAAATTTCAGAGCTTTTTAACATCATTTAAGCACTCAAATGGACACTCGAACACATGTAAAAAGTTGTTCTTGGGTACACTAAATACTGTACACGGAAAAGGACATAAATTATCCTACTGACCATCAAATGACTTGATTCCATAGCCAGAAAATAGAGGACTCATAGAGCTTTCAAATCCCGATGGTCTCATTCAAAAATATGTAAAATTAGGTTCGAGGTGACAGTTTGAAAATCAAACAGAAAACCGAAATTTCTATTTTACATTTTTAGATATCCAAATCCACATACCTAATCATATTTTTATGTTAAAACTTATGTTGACATGTCATACTAATATAATTAAATAAACAAAAGTTCATAGAATTATATAAAAACTAATTTTATGCCCAAATGAAATACGAANAATTTGGCTTCCAAATAGAAATTCAACTGGAATTTGCCAAATAGACTTCGAATAGAATTCCAAAAGCATTCCAACAAATAGAATTCCTCTTAATGTCGACCTCTCAATCATCTTCAAATAGAATTCGGATCACACCATAATTCTGACAAACTCTACCTTGACACGAATTTCACTTCAATTAGTAAACTTAAAAAATTCTCCACCTAGATACAAACTCTATTACAATGAATGAACTTCAACTCTTCAACAAAAACCACAAACTTCTCTAACAAAATTTTCAACTTGAAAATATTCACCATCTCTACCACAACATCCAAATGGGTTCAAACACAAAAACCCGAGTAATCAAAATTGCAAGAATACCCTTGAACACCGAAGTTACTTGAATCACGAGCAACAAAATCAAACATGATTGATAATCACCAAACAATGCTGAAACACGCCTGGTAACATAATCACTACAAATGTTTCAACTTTCAACTGAAGGGTCTTTGCTATAATCTTTACCTTCAACTACGAACGAAGCAGAAATAATTAAATCAGCATCTTTGTACATATGTGAAGGCATATTTTCAAAAACGAGTCTGTTTCTAGAAATTGAATACAATGGCACAACTGGTAATGGTAGCAAAACGGATTATTCATAATTTTCGAACTTGACTTAATCGTTTTCATCAAAGTAGACCCCAAACAATGCTCTGATGGTATTGAACCAAATTCACAATCCACCTAAACTCCAAATATATGCCGATTGATCTTCAAAGATTTTGTAGAACCTTTGCAAGACATACGATTGGAACTTTTTTCGTCCCTACAACACAATATGAGCACCTCTACAAACTTTTAAGACTTCACCTTCACCAATGAATTTGTACCCTTTCAAGTCAAGAGTACTTAAGGAGATAATTTTTTTCCTCCAACTAACGAACATGCCATACTACATCAAGAGTCGTGACTCTTCAATCAATCAACTTAATTTTGACTATTCTTATACCGGCTATCCAATAAGGTGTATTATTACTGATCACAACAAAAACTTTAAAAACTTCTTCATTTATTGTAAATGAATCCTAATTGGGACACACATGAAAAGTACAAGCCGTATTAAGAATTCAATCCTCTTCAGGTTTGGAATCGTCATCAGAAAATCACCAAAAGGTCTCTATCATTTTAAAATGTTTCTTCAACACTAGCTTCGAACCAAGTATTTAATTGATTTCCCTTCTAATTAGCTGTAGCCAATTTTTCTTTATTCTGCAACTTATAGAAATCTTTAACCAAGTGCCCCTTCTTCTTACAATAATTAAAAACTTTATTTGTGAAATTAGACCTAATTTGCCCTTTGCACAATCACCATCAACAATAAAGCCATTTCCATAAGCCTCAATTCGAATGAGATACTTCATCTTCTCATTTGAATACACATCATAAACATCTTCAAATAGCGAAAATGTCACGACTATATAGGATCGTATCTCTAAATGACATATGAAGTGGGTAACGAACACGTCAAAATAAAATCCAGATCTTCTTCATCATATTTAGCCTCTAAAGTTTCAAGATCGGTGACGATTTCCTTAAACATAGTTAGGTGGCTTTCTAGAGATGTACCTTCTATCATACGATGAAAATAAAGACGATGTTTTAAGTGCAGTTTGCTAGTAAGATTCTTTGTCATACACAATTACTCCAATCTTAACCATAACGCAACGACAGACTTCTCCTTCAAAACATTCTAAAGAATGTTATTCGAAAAGATGGATTTCGTATGTGGTTGTGTCTGCATGGATTACAAAAAGATGACATGTTAAATGAGATGCGCACATGATATATGAGTTGTGCACATAGATGCCAAATCACCCAAACAAATCCTTACCCGTAGAACACTAAAGTCGTGTGTATCTGAATGAAATCAAAACACCTGCATACAGAAAAATTGGAGAAATCGTTGACCTAACCCCCAAATCCATTTCATTTTCACCTAGTGATTTTAGCTGCGAATTAGAAACCCCTTCGATTTCAGGGTAAAAATCAAATCGTGAGAATAAATGACTCAAGCCCAAAAATAATCTTACAGACAAATTCTATTAAAATGTCTATATGGTGACTCGAACCTAGGCTAAGATGTTAGAGAACCATGTAGATAATCATTGTGCTACAATCCTGTTATTTGTTAATTTTTTGGATTAAAATACATTTAAACATAAGGTACGATCTTTGGATTTTAACTATGTGGAAATTACATTGACCCAGATTTTTTAAAATTTGATTTCAAATATCAGATATTATGTTTATTATTTCAAATGTCAGATATTAATTCATCACAATTTAAATTACAATTACTCAAACCCTAAAAATATCAAATCATTTACCACATCTTCTCTATCCTTCCCTCTACTTCCCTCGCCGTCTCCTTCCCCTCATCTCTCTCTCTCTCTCTCTCTCTCTCTCTCACTCTCTCACTTCTACCCTTCATTTCTCTCTCTGAAATCTCAAATCGGCAGTCTTCACATGTTAGCAGCTGATGATTCTTCACACAGTATGCCATAGCTAACCGTTTCCTTCACCTATGAAGACTCTTCACGATTTAAGCAAGCAATGGGTGCCGCGTGTTGTGACAAGTGCAGCTACGCAGCCTGTCTCCATGCCATGCTTTTCTACACGATGATGCTGGAGAGACGCGATGTTCTGATTTACTGGATTTCATCCTCGACGAAGGTTCAGATATGCGGCGATGTTCTAGTTATGATAATGGCATTGTGGCGATAGCATTTGTGGATCTGATTTTTGGTGGTGTTTGGATAGCGATAGCGGTGATTTTGTGGATTTAGTGGTGACGGTGGTTGGGTGCGGTCACCGTTAGGTATGGTGCTGTGGTAATGGTGCGGTGTTGTGTGACTAATAATTTTAGATATGATTTTTTTGTGGTGGTTGGCTGGTGGTGGTGGTCAGAGGTGATGGCTAGATGTTGGTGGCAATGGGTCTGTCAAAGTGGTGGTCGAATGGCGCAACGATGTGATGGTGTTTTTCTGCAATGTGTTCAGTAGTTTGAGATGGTCGTGTTGTTGTCGGGCGGTGGTTGTGGTGGTTCTGGTGGCAAAAATGATGGTGGTGCTGTTGGAGGGTGTGGTGCGGTGGTGATCACAAGTATTGGTTGTCGTCATAATTTATTTGGTTGATTGTGATCATTAAATTGGTTAATCCGTAACAAATAAACAATATGTGACCAATGAAAAAGATAAATTGTGACCAATATGTGTGACCTAAAAATTTATTANTCTACTAAGTTGTGACTTATAATATTTGTAATTTGTGACCGATGAATAAGTTGTGACGTATAAATTTTTTTATATGTGATTAATGAACAAATTGTGACTTCTAAAATTTCTGAATTATGGCCGTAAAATAATTTGTGACTTATAAAAATTTTTATTTGTCCGTAAATTAATTTACGACTTATAAAATTTTTGATTTGTGACCGATGAACAAATTATGGCATTTAAATTTTTTGAATTGTGACCGTAAAATAATTTGTGACGTATCAATTTTTTTTTTTTTGACCTATAAAATTTTTGAATTGTGATCGTAAAATAATGTGTGACATGTTGTGACCTTAATATATTTAATTAATTAATTTATAAATAAAATTTAAAAAACTCTGAAATTTGAAATTTTAAACATAATATCTTAAATTTGAAATTGGTAAAACTAAATCTCTTATGAAATCTTTCCTTTAACTAATCTATGTATTTGGGATTTTCTTTTCTTATGTGGGTTGAGCCTTCATGGCTCGTTCTTAAGTGGGACAAACCAACCAAATCGTACAAAATTTGGAACCTTACCGATGTACTTTAATTACTTCTCGTCTTATTCTTATCACATGATGTGTAATTAAGTAATTAATTATGATGAATGATTACAACCTAGTTTTGTTAATTGTAATTAAAAAAATTTAAATCTTCAATTGATGTTATAATTTTTTTGTTACTTTTACTTTTAATATTTTGAATTAATTGGCCACTAATTATTAATTTGTGATCGATAATTAAGTCGAGAAACGTATTATCTTATTTAGACCATGTAGTAAAAATCGATATTAGTATAAAAGTATAGAGATACATTTTCTAGTGAGTGCACGTTACATGGATTCTTAGAGCTTCAAGGCACTTAATTAATATTTCTTCAGATTCATTTAGAGATGATAAATTAACTTAATTAAATAGAATCAATTTGAGCTCTAAAGTGGTAAATTGAATGCGTTAGAAGAAATCGACCAGTGTACATAATTAATTATTATAAAAATTAGTGATTATGATTAAGGGGATAGCTATGTTGAACGCATGAATCCTAACACTTGTGGGGTGAAAGAGAAGAGAAGAGGCTGTCTCTGTTGAAAAAATCTCACGATAGGGAGATTTCTTTTGAGATTTCCTATTTATATATTTTACCAAAAAGTCTCTAGAAGTCTAGCAAGTTACAAATTTCCTAAAAGTCATTCTCAATTGAATATCCCATAACTTGTAGAGACTTTTAAAAAGTTTCAATTGAAACTTTTAAAGAGTTTTTAAAAATTTCAGTTGAATATATCTAAACTTTTTAAATTTCCAAAACCTTTAAAAATCTCAATTGACACCCTTAAATCATCATATAAGAAATCAAACTTTTATTGTTTTTGTATATTTAAAAAAAATCACAAAAAGAAAATAACTAATTATATTTGTTTTCAATCAAATTGAAGTTATGAATAATCAGGGATTTTTTAAATACACTTTATTACTTGTTATGATCCATTGACTTTGAGATATAAAATCGACAACAGTGATCGAATTTAAGGTTGTCCACTCCAGTGAAGTTCTGGTGTGATATTTTATTTTTCGTTTTTATTTGTATCACTAGTGTACATATTTAGACTCTTCAACGTAATGAACAGTATTTTAACTTTTTTCATACTTCATGTATTCTAAACATCAATAAGACCAAGGATATTTGACAAGAGTATTTCTTTTATGAACTCTCAAGTTTATACGTCTAATCGAAGGGGCGACAATTTGACACGCAAAAACAGTGCTGAACAAATTGATGAGAGGGATGAAAGTCATATCTTGATTTGCAGCGATTTTATACTTAAAGCATGGATTTGATAAGAAAAAAAAAATAAAAAAGGAATAGCTAATTTTAGAATTAGACATCCCTGCAAGGCCTACTGCATACAATTAGACATATAAAGAGACAGCACACAAGGGCCAGCCGGCTAAGTTTTGAATAAAATTCTGTCCATTTAGTATTGTATCTATGCATAATATTTGAAACTCCTCTTGGATTTTCAGCCAAACCTCGGAAGAATTACTATTCGTGCAAGGGGAGTTTTCGCCTAATGAAGTTGGAAGCCATGGATCGGAAATTCAATAGAAATTTGTCGAATGAAGGCAGAGGATCAATCAGCCTACAAAAGAAGATAGCAGATAGTAGACGCTCTAGTCGAAATGAACAAATTCCAGACCTAACTGATTTTATGAATGATATGTTCTTCGGATCAGTTAATACTGATAAGAAAACGTACAACCTGACCGGAACTGGAAGCTTTGTTGTGAATCGAAATGGTGAAGATTTTGAGTCGAGTACAAGGAGTGTTAGCAGCAGGCTAACACAGGAGTGGCTTGAGGAAGCAAAGCAAATGATGGCTTCATCTCCTTCTAGAGACTGTGATTCGCCATCTAGATTGGTTGTCTCCCCAAGATTTGCAACAACTCAATGCACACTATCTACATCTACTTTAGACAAGAGACGCTCAAGGTCTGCTAGAAGGTAAATTATCTGATCGTATATTATTTCCTCCTTTATTAAGAACATGTTAGTAATAAACGTTGGGGTAGTGAAATGTGTTGGACTGCGCAGGCTTGTGTTATAGGTTGACTTATGTCCAAATAAAACAATTTGAAAGTCAGGCCAAAATAGTTTTATGTGATCAGGGCATAAAACTAGCCTATGTTGGACTACCGTGCCCCAAATCCTGGGTCAGCATGTGAAATCGTGTCTAATCTTGTGCTGTCCAACATAACCATGTATGTAAACAAAAAATGTGTAGTTTGACGGACTAATTCGTGTAATTTCTTGTGTATTAAACATAATCAAATTAAAGGGCACTTTGTTCATTTTTGAGGTCTGTAAACTAACTATGGACCTCTTCTCTTCTGGAGAAATTAATACAGGAATAGATCAATGGAAGGCTTCAGTGGAGAAATCCTCTCAAAAACGGGCAAACACACTCGAAATAGATCTGAAAGCAATTTGGATCCTCGACAAGCAGAAGCAGCATCTCCACAAGTCCAAAAAAGGTTCATCAACATGATCAAAATCCCCACTAGTCCTTCTAATCCCAGCCTCTCCATATCCCCTGACCCCACACCCCCAGGTCCCACTAGTCCTCCCCAAAGTCCCACTAGTCCTCTTGGGGCCCCATCTCTCCCTCTCCGCCAATCAATGTATCGCAAGTCACGGTTCCAAACGGACCCCAGCTCACCGCTGACACAGCTTATCCCTACTCCAACTAACCTTCCCGTCATTTCTAAAAGAAGATTCAAAAATACCTCAACTGATACAAATAATGCGCCTACAACAATCTTGGACACTGAGTTGCTCTCTCCACCAAAACATGTTAAGGAGTATGCTCATCGGAGGACAATATCTTCCAGCACGTGCTCTGTGCCAGAGATGGACCTCTTGTCACCACCCGGGAACTTGGTGGAGTGGGCTCGGCGGAGATCTTTATCCTCTTCCACATACAGAATTGATAGGAATTTGCAGAAGAATAATTTGGATGACGGGCAGTCGATGGATAAAGATTTGAAGGGTCAGGACTTGAATGTTTTCTTAAAAGAGCAGAGGATCAAAATTGGGAAAATCATGAGTGGGGAAATCAGAAGAAAGGCCAAGATTGTGCTCTCTGGACCTTCAAACAGCTAAGTTTTGCTTTAGTATTGCATATTTCTTTTTTTCCCATTGACATTTTAGTGTTTTGCAACCCCTTTAAAGTACTAGAGATCGATCAACTACTCTTTTAGAAATTAAGCCTTAACCCAAATTATGAGAGCAATGAAAGGCAAAACGAAAATCAGAAATAGGCAGAGCAAACACAGGAAGTTATTGTGGCTCACTTTCTACTTGAGAGCTACATCCACTTCACATTGTAGATTTTTACTCTAATATAGGGCAACCGGGTACAGGTAAGGAATACCCAATATATCACTAAAAAATCGGCGTCAAGGGATAATTTTTAAGTATAGTCAGGCTCAAGACAGTCCAACAACCCCAAGAGAATGGAATAAACTAGTGCATTCCTAATATATATTAAGTTTGACATTGTGTGATGTAGAAAACTGTGTCATTGATTTGAATAAGTATGGTTAAAATCAATAGCCATGATTGTTGTCATGTCAAACAATGCCAAACTTAATATCAATCATAATGTACATGTAGCAAAATTGCAAGAGATTTATTCTCTAGACAAGATAGACGGAATAATTATACGATTATAAGGAACAATTTTAACTTAACCTGATCTTATATTTTTGTGTAGTTTAGGTGCGAGCTCGATGGTAGCAGCAATATGTTATGCATGGTTGTTGGAAAATAGAATGAAGGCTGATAAGAAAAGAGGAGAGGGAGATAGGAGCAGTTTCAAGTTGACCGTACCTGTGATGAATATTTGGAGAGAGAAAATGTGGAAGCAGCATCAAGCGGCTTGGCTTTTCGACCATGTTGGCCTTGATGCCACTGCTTTGCTTTTTTCCAACGAGGTATTTGTATGTTTCTTGTTCTTCATATCTCAGACAGATAAAGAATGGGTGGTAGGTTGCATTGGACGTTTAAAAGAAATATGAGAATTATTGCCTCCTTACCCTCAACTACGATGTGTGTGTGTGTGTTTCTGTCGTGCATTAATATTATTAAGATTTATGATTTGTTACGAGCTTAAGATTATAAGAGATTAAAGTATTTGTAAAATTCATCTTCTAATTTTGACTGTAAAGATGAAATTTGCATCCCGGATTGCCAGAATTCACCAGTTTTCAGCACGACATACAACTGTGGATGAACAAGGAAATTTCTCTGTATTTCGAACAGAGAAAGATTGAAAAGGCATCTCGCGGTCAGGAACATCATTTGCAGATGACAGATTTTACGTGTAATGAACAGAAACATTGTACTTTAAGAATGAGAAGGCCTAGTTAGTTACCTTAATCTACTTCCTTTAGGTTGTTGACTTTTGGTTGAGATTTTCGTCGATTTTTTTTGGCTAATATGGTGAATAGTCAATGCTAGTAAAAACGGTCCTCAATCTCTTGTTCGTGAGACCTACTCATAGCATTTACATGGCAAATAGTCGATACTTGGTCTTGTCCAACCAAACAGATATTTGCTAGCTCGATGTAATGTCAAATTCCAGAAACTTACTCAGAAAACTGATTGTAAATTGTGGTTCATTCTTTTGCTGCTATCTATGATCAGGTTGATTTGGAGACATTTATGATGGCTAAGAAGTCGAGCATACTTGTTGTTGGAGAGGACATCCTCAGAACCAATGCCGAGGTTATTTAACGTGTAATCAAAAGCACAAATATACTTCATTAAGTCTAGTTTTATCATCTCTACAATCACGAAAAAATCTTACATTCTATGTCCCTTCATTGTACACGTAGGTCGGATCAGTGTGTGCTACTCTGACGGACAATTACTGTGAGGATGCATTCGACCTGCTTCAAACCCCCATCGTGAAAAAACTTCTGGTAGAAGATAATAAACTTGCTAAACAGTCTTTTTTTAACACAACACTTTTCGTGATAAATTATTTAGTATCTGCTTATAATCAGCTTGCAGGTATTCTATTGGACACACAAAATTTGAATTCGCTTCCCAAGTTGTCTGTGACTAGAGATGCAGAGGCAGTTCAGCTTCTGTTAAGCGGCTCAGCCCCCAATTATAGGAATACGCTTTTCGATAAATGTATGTTTTTATCATCTGTTGACGACCACAAGAACACCAAGATTTATAGGAAGTGCAAACTTAGACGTCTTGATTTTATCAATTTTCATTGCAGTGATGCAAGACCATAGAGATACCAGTTTCCTTGAAGTTTTGTGTCACAGCTATGGGAAATCCATCAACAAAAGTAAGTTGATTTTCATTTTGAAATGGAGACTAGCTACTGTCCTCTATTAATCAATCATCCCCATATGAAATATTTAGTCTTTTTACACATCGCATTTACATCTTTAACGCTTCATTTTCGTTGATGAGTATAGGTTCTTGGGATTGTTAACAAATATAATATTATTTTGTTTTATTGTTTATTAAGGGTAGAATAGTCTTTTAGTTTCCTTTATTTTAGACTATATATAGTCTCTTTATATTTAGGTTTTGTATTCACTTTTCATTATGCAGAATTAATGAAACCCTAGCCTCCCTTTTTATATATAGTCTTTTTATATTTAAGTTTTGTATTCAATTTTCATTATCCAGAATTAATAAAACCCTAGCCTCTTTTTTTTCATTATTTTCTTTGAATTGTTTAACATGGCATCAGAGATGTAGTACATAACCTTTGAATTTTGTTCCGGCGAGCGGCTATGAGCCGCTCGTCCGGCTAGCAATATGTTTTTCTTCTTTTGCATTGATATTCCTACTCTTGGTTATAGTTTACGTTGTTTTGGCTTTTGTTTGTCATGGGCTTACTCTTCCAACTTGTCTGGAGTGAGGATTAACAATAGTATTTATGCTGATCCAAATATAAGCAATTCACATGAGGAGGCTCCAAAAGATCTTCCAAATGTCTCGTCAGTTCTTGGTTGCCATGAACCGGCACTACCTGTAATTACACCAATTTGGAGGGGAAGTTTTAACATATGGAACAAAGATAATGGTATACTTGATGAATTTGTAGCTCACATGTCCAGTAAAGCGTGCCAAAAAGGAAGAAGATGAAGGTTGAGGTTTTGGGCCAATTTGGTTTATTGGATTGATGGGTTAATGGGCTGGGTATTTATTTGTTGCGTTGGTTTAATATATGATGAGATTAATTGGGCCTGGGTTATAGTATTAGCTGTGAATGAAAGTTTAATGGGCTTGGAATGGGTAATGGTCCTATTGTTGACATTGTAATTGGTCAAAAGGTTGAGTTTGAATATTGAGGAAATTACATAAAAACAGATATTTAAATATTCATTTTCATAAATCAGGTGTGGACTTTATTTATTCAATATTCAGGTTTTTATCATTTTAATAATTAATAATAATATTATAAAATTAAATTAATCTATATACCCCCTACCACCTAACCTCCCCCCAGAATTTCAATCCCAAACCCTAAATCCCTAATCATTTTTCCTTCCCCTCTTCTCTCTTCGTTCTCTCCTAGCTCCTCCTCTCTTCCTTATCTTCTTTCTGTGCCACACACTGTCACTGGAGCAACGAACTGCAGCGAAGAAATGGACAACGACGAAGCAACGCTCAACGACGTCGTCTGCCATCTCTGCCCGACGACGACGTCTGCCATCTTCTCCGCCTGCTCTCCATCTCTGGCGGTGACGTCGTCATACCTTGCAGATCCGACGTTTTTTGACAGTGTTCCACCGCCCATTCCACAGGGTTCAAATTATGGTTCGACCTTTGGTTCTCTACCTGCTTCGAATTCTCTCTGTTTTCTCTTCATTCGTTGTGTTGTGCTGTGTTTGATGGTTGTAGTGCAGTGTGGTAGAGGTGAAGAAGATGGTTGATTTGATGAGGTGGTGGTTGTGATTTGTGGATGTGGCCGAGGTAATTGTGTGGTGGAGATGGTGGCTATGGGTTTAGGCTTTTTTTTGTTGGGGGTGAGCGATGGCTACGGGTTTGTGCGGTCGCGGTGCTCTGCATTCGATCGTGGTGGTGGTGGCGCTCAGATCTGCTTG
>CAIGRF010296522.1:10233-22632 GCA_903798235.1 Fraxinus ornus | reverse complement strand
AGTGACGTTCTTTTAGACTAAGAACCCATTATTTGCTGAAAACTACAGCATCACACGATGTAACATGTTATACCCAACCAATAAAGTGCAAATGAACAGTGACAGTACATTATAAAAGAAAGAAGTGTCATATTTTTCGAAGCAAATGAACCCTCCTTCGTAGGAGTTAAGGTTTAACAACGTAGGGAAAATATCATGTACAGATGAGAGCAAATCGAACTGCAAATTCAGACCCTAGGGGTCGACTTTCCCGGCAACTTCTTCATCACTGGACGCGTATTCATCTTCACTAAGCTCTTGCAGTGACCTAAAAAGAAGTCCAGCAGCACCGGCATCTTCAGGCTTGGCATATTTTTCACAATATTCTGAAACAAGAACAAGATGACGACACTAATAAAAGCATATAGAGAGTCAACGATAAACAAAATCAACTTCAATGGATCTTGGTAGCTATTTTGAGTACAATACATATTTTTTTCCATGGGTATGATAGCTAATAACCATAGGAACATACATATGGGATGCAAAATCTTGACACGGATATGAGATATGGACGAGTTAGTGAAACACTTAAAATAGATATCGACCGTCTGCACACGTGTATGTTTTTTTTCCATGGGTATGATAGCTAATAACCATAGGAACATACATATGGGATGCAAAATCTTGACATGGATATGAGATATGGACGAGTTAGTGAAACACTTAAAATAGATATCGACCGTCTGCACACGTGTATGTTTTTCCCCACCTTGCTCAACATTAGCGAATTTATTCACCAAATTATTGTCCATGACCGAGTGTATATAGTGATCTCATACTATATCCAACAACTTCCGCCACATGAAATAAATATAGCAGAAGGTAGTAAAAGATCATTTCTTTTACATTTACAAGTAACAACTATAAATACGTCTATATGCTATTTCACACTTCTTTTAAATGTATAGTACGGATACTATTGATTGAACAATCCCTGCACATGAAATATATAATTATATATTGAAAGGGTAAATATTAAGAAACAGATGCACAATCTTTGCTCCATGTCAATCTTCCTCATATTGATGAAGACTAGAACTTTCCTTGAGCCCATTGTTCTCAAGTGAGAACTTGTTATTTTTTCATCCACATCACTCCAGGTCAAGCTGACGAGCATGTCATATGACGATTCTTTCACCATATGAGTGTCAAGTACAACTAAAATACAACCTTTTCAACCAGTGACACCAGTTTCCTGATTCCATTCTTATCTAAATTACACAGTAAATGGACTTCTAATATAGATTGGAATTAGATAGATATCCTTTCAACATAACCCAGGTCAAAGAAGGGACCCAACAAAGTACAAAAGTCATAATATTTTAGAAAATGAACTCTTATTCGAAGAGAGCATGCCGCATAAATAAACTCAAGCTTACGCATCAAATAGGGATCCAATTCGATATTTTCATTAGGAGGTATGGGGGAGGAATTAGAATGGAATAAGTTAAATTGACAAGGAAAAAAATACTTCTTATTGATTCTACCTTCATGCTAAACCATACAGTCAAGTGTCCGATGTTGTTCAAGAAGTATCTCAACATATATCCAAACTAGTACTTCATTTTAGTGTTTTCAAACAAGGGCAAAAGAGTGGAGGACGAGTCAGAAGAGACAGCGGACATGGAGACTAATCAAATGAGGAAGCATTCAAACAGAGGACTGCTGAGCAACGTAGGACAACCATTTGAACCAACGGACTGGCCAGTGTCCCACCTAACCATACATAACACCCAGATGAGGATGAACGCCTAGCACAGATAGGGGATACAGAAAAACCATAATTATTTCAATCATGACCAAGTATAATCGTTTCCTAAAATACAATTTGGGATGGACAAAGTTACTAAACACTTGGTGTTCCTCAAAAGATTCGATGATCAAGTCCCACCACTAGTTGAACACCAGTTCAACATCAACCCACTAGGAAACTCCAGCAAAGTCAAGAACTGAAGATGTGGGCATATGAGAGCTCCACCTTCAACCACATGATACAATGAGTTCCACTAAAGGAGGTCGTGCTCTATAAAAAGCAGGAACAACTCCCCCGTGTTAGTTAGGATACATCTATAAATAGCGGTTGTCTAAATCATTTCAACATGCGTGTAATAATAAATTCCTACTTAATAAGGTAGCAACATACTAGAACTCTGTCAATACTGTTGAAGAATTTTCCATTATCTGCTCTCAAACCTCACAAGAAAAGACCCCTAACTTGACTGTCGGAGTGTAACAGATCAAATAACACGCCATTGTCGAGGCTCTTTAGTTTTCAATATCTATGAAGTGAAGCAGGGCTCGTATCCTGAAAGTAGTGGACGAGTATAGTCTCTTTTGAGAATCAATAGTTCCCAATTAGACAGCTAGTATTTATATTTTTTTTCTTAGATGACCATATCATCTCTTTATATAGTAAACTCTATATAGTATACTAATCTCATACTAATATGTTATAACAAATATTGAAAGTTGTAGAAATTGTTAATTGACCAAATCCCAACAAACAACAATTTCAGATCTTCATCATAATTGTCCTCATAAATTCATCACAATCTGCACTTGCCAAAAGAAGGATAAAAAATTTCTTTTCATTTCAAAAATGCAACGTGAATTGGATTAAATTAAATTTTTCTATTTAAACTTGAGTTCCAACCCCTCCTACTTACTGTACTTCACTTTTTAAGTGAGCAAAGGTTAATGAGTCAATAGTTACCCTATCATCAATTCCTCCCTTTCCCTCCGTTCCTTCATCTATATAGAGAATTATGGAACAAGCAACTAGTTAAACAAAAGACGAGGACCAAGTATCTATCTAAGCTCTTAGTTAACACATATCAAAGTTGCTGCTCAAAATGTTCTTATATTTTATAAATAATGTTGATTCATTAATTACAGAAACCACCATCCAAGCACTCTCGACTTATTGGGGCTTTTCCTTTCAATAAGGACTCAATAATGATGATAGACTGAGAGTAATAGACATATTATTCATAACTTCCGAGATAATAAATTCTAGGTATGCTTAGACAAGATGAGCCAGTTTATGCAAGTAAACTTTGATGCATATATCCTGGACATATGTTCAATTCTCAGATATTGCGATTCTAAGCTGGAACCATTTCACCTTCAAAAAGACTATATTTTGATTAAATTGAACCAGTTTACAAATCAGGAACTTCTTTTAGATAGCCACACTTTCTTGCCATTAGTTACAAACCTGAGTTAATCCACGTATTGGGACTCCCAAATTGAATTCCTACACCATTTTCACTGAAGGTTCTTCAAACGAAAAATACTTAATGCCACAGGCAAGTTTACGAATCATCTTCATTCTAAATGTGATTGCAGATACTGTACAGAGCGTCGGAAAAATGAGACTGAATGATGAAATTGCCTTCATTTTAGAAGGAAGAAGAATGAAATTTATGCGTAGGGTAGTGTCTTTTAGTTTACAAGACCGACAATGCTGTCTTTTGTTCAAAAGACACTATGAACAAGAGGTTTGCCCATTTGATGAGTGTATTTCACTCATAGTTTAGACATCATCTAAACTTGATATTTAACTAATTTCTACGAGTTTTAGACTGTTTTAACGTGTGTTTTGATATTGTGATATAGGTTGATTAAATTGAAGGAAATAAGGAAAAGTTGGCAAAATTAGAGAAGAGGGCTAAATTGTAAGGGAACCAAAGTTCGGGGACTAAAGTGCAAATACTTAATAGTTGTGTCGGACATCACAATGAAGATTCGAGAGTGCTAGGAGGCAATTAGATGAAGAAAGAAGTCAAATGGATGAAATATTGGCAAAATATTATCATACATAAATTTCCAACCGAAAAAGTTGTGCTCCGAATTTTCAGTCTCATATTGAGACTCATTTTTGACATAGCAAATGTTCAAATTGGAAAATGATATCTCAAGCAAAGTTGTAGCTCTTTGAGTTATCTTTCCAATGCATCTTGAATCGCTTCAAACGAACATTGAGAGAAAACGTTATGATAAAAATACTGAAAGACGAGCACTACTGAATTTTCATTGAAACTGGGCGCCGCAGTGCCACCGTTGCTGAAATCCAACAGCAACTAGGCGCCGTTGGGTGAGAAGGGTTTTTGATTTTTTTTTTGGACTTTTTTTTTGGCCCAACACGACTCCGACCCTTTCAAAACTTCAAAATACTATAAATATAACATTTAAGACATAATTCTAGGGGGAGAACGGTTCGAGAGGCAAGGGAGAATTCAACACAATTCTTCAAGAAGCTGAGGAAAAACATCAAGAAATTCAAGAACAAGACAAAGAAGAATAAGAGAAGAAATTGAAAATATACATCTTAGTTTTTCTATTATCTTCCCTATGTCTTTTTATATGAACTTTAGTATTTTCATAGATTACATCATGAGCTAAATTCATTATTTAGGTTTGATTGTAGCCAAAAACTTGAGAATATGGATTGATTAATTTTAGTTGTTATTTCTATTAGATTTTCCGCATGTGTTTATATGTGTTATAATTTTAATGTTTTCAATTAATTAACCACTAATTGAATGATTTGATACTAGTCAATTCCAGCACTCGAGAGAGGGGAGTTTAGGCGTGATCATAAGAATAACACAACCTAGGAAATTATAGGTTTCGAGAGAAAGTATAATTCCTTTGAAGCATGTTCCATTAATAATCATGAACTTGATAAATTCTATATTTTACTTTGGAATAGAGATATTGAAATTGAAATATAGGAATGATTTTTACTCGGCACTCGAGAGAGGGAGTAAAATTACATTAATGTTCTTGTTTATAAACTTTGAAAAAATGATTAGAAATAATTATATAATTGAGAATCACATTTGATAGTTAGGTGAAATCATAACCTAGGTTTTCTCACTTGATTATTCTTCTAACTTGCATTTACTTGTTGAATTCGTCACCATATTAGTTTAAAAACATTGATTATAAAATTCATTCATCTAGATACAATAGAGGCTATATAATTATTAGTACTTGGTAGAAATTTGAATTACAATCCCTATGGATTTGACACTCTAACTCCATTATTATATTACAAAACTTGACACCGTACACTTGCGGTATAAATCATGTTACGGAAAACGCATGACACCATTCATTTAAAATGTTGCACCCTTTCATCTCTCATGTCTTTCTTCCAACAATTCACAACTTTCATTTATTGCAACCCCTTGAAGATCCACGACCTTTCCAAAGGCTATAAAAATGGGGCTTTTCTCTTTAAAAAAATCATCTCATTTTCAGATCGTTTACTCTCTTTAATTCCAAAAATTTCTCTCCTGAAGTTCTGTAATTCTTACTTTTGGTTCAAAGTTTGGGTCACAAATTAGAAGTTGTGTTCACCAGTTCCCCTTGGAACGAAACCCGTTCTATACCATGACCACAAAATTGTCTAAGGAGAGATCCTTAACACATCGGCGAGGATATTTTTAAATTACTTTTCGAATAAACTGTAAGTTCAATCTTAATGTGATTAACGATTCAATCGTACTGAGTGATGATTTGCATGGTTATATATTGCAGTATATTCCTAGAATTGCATGAACAACACAAAACTTTCCAAAATCCATGCTGAGATAGGGGATTGATCCAGCATATAAGTATATACGGTTCCCATTGAAACAAACAAAAGAGTTGTCCACCAAAGCTCAGAGAATAATCCAGTTGTAATAATAGCAGATCCCCTATTTTGTTCCAAAATAACCACAAACATACATGAGGTATATGTGGTGCCATGGCAGGTGGGTCATTAATGAACGAAAACAAGTTTTGGTAGAAAGGATGTGTGGTGGACCAGTTAGGGACCACCACCAAGTCCAATTGACGACAGTTTTTATAAAGATGAAACTATAGGATAGAGGAGGCAGATAAGTTTAAGTTAGACATTGTTGAATGTTTCAAAATTGTTTCTTTACGTATTTGAGTACGAAATAGTAACAGATGAGGCTTCAACACAAACTGCTTTAGTGGTCAAAAATAGCTCAATACAGGCAGCTTAATGATTCTACATAACATAAAGATAACCCAAAATAAAATGCTTAAAGAGCTGATTAACTGAAATATTTAAGTGGCATACACTACTATTCAGATTCTGTCATTACAGAGTTGGAAGTCTCAATGGCCCAAAATTTGTGCCAGACTCAAGTCGAAAGAGACGTAGGGGAAGAAGCACAGATATTTTGAAAAGTAAATCCATGCAGTTAACTGGTAGTTATGTGCGACTTCTATTTTTATCATTAGTTTCCTATAGGCAATAATACAAGTAGGTAAAGAGAAGATTTTCATAATATATTCCAGATATTTTAAAAGAAACGTTTACCAGGACTGCTAAAATACTTAAAAAGTTTCTACCTTTAACTCTTTGGTCATAACTGTTGCGATCCCGCATCATTAGAGCTGCTGCCTCTCCATTCAGAGGATCTGATGGATTTGGGTATAGAAGAAGTTGTGGAAGAAAGACTTCAAACACATTTACCAGATCTGAAAATGAATAAATACCTCAATCAAGCTGAAGAATCAATCATTTATCTTAATACACGAGTGAATATCAGTGATTTGGGTTAAATCTGACAAAATGCTAGGAAAATCAACTTACCAAACATAGGGCTCCATGTCTGATTGATGACATCTAAACACACTGAGCCTGACCTGTTGACAAAACATGAAAATGTAGCACTGAACAAACTTTCGTCCAACAAGCATTGAAATTAATAACAAGTGAATACCGTCATTTAAACAAGCTAAACGCTAGGGTAGACAGTCTGTGAACTCACATTTCATCAACATTTGGATGGTATATCTTGTTGACAAAACCAATGGAAGGAGATTTATACGGATAAGCATCTGGAAGCTCCACCCTTATCCTCCACACGCCACCTTGATAGGGGCCTGCAAATACAATTGATTGGAAAAAATACCCTTTTTGATCAAATGCACAAACAACCAAATATACCATCAATGAAAGGACTTCGTTAGTCATTGAGACAAATTAGTGAACGGCTATCCTGCCAATTCAAACCCTAACACAGCATCAACCATATCAGACCCCTTTCAGAAACGACTTTCTATCAACTCGCTCAAAATAAAATAGGACAATCAGAATGTACAAAACCTTTCACAGAATTAATGAAATTAAAGATTTAACTCAAGAACAATCTGCAATCCAAGTTCCAAGATACTCCAATTAGAGATTAAACATGAGTGCAAAAGCTATTACTTTACCAATAGATTGTTATTACTGCACGATAGTTTCAGCTCAATCACAAAGCTACGCAAGTCAAACTCAGCTCAAACTATGAAACACAAATAATCTTTACAAATATAAAATAGAAAAAACGAAAACCCAGAAAATATTACACCAAACCCAACATAAATATTGGCATAAGACTTCATATAGATCAAGAAATGAGGGAAAAAGATGGGTTTTATCAGAAATTATTACTATCTTTGGGTCCATGAAATTCCACATAAAACTCTTGCATCCCATCATTGATCTGTTGCGATCCCGCATCATTAGAGCTGCTGCCTCTCCATTCAGAGGATCTGATGGATTTGGGTATAGAAGAAGTTGTGGAAGAAAGACTTCGAACACATTTACTAGATCTGAAAAGAAAGAAATACGCCAATCAAGCTGATGAATCTATCATTATACATGAATACCAGTAATTTAGGCTAAATTATCAAGTCCATTTGCCCGCCAAAAATGCCAAGAATGTCTACTTACCAAACACAGGACAAAATGCTAAGAATGTCAACTTACCGAACATAGGACTCCATGTCTGATTGATGACATCTAAACATACTGAGCCCGACCTGGAAACAAAACATGAAAATGTAGCACTTGAAAAACTTTCGTCCAACAAGTTTTGAGTTAATACCGTCATTTAATTTTCGGGTATTTAGTAAATGGAACCGTCGAGTCCAAATTTAATTATTGAACTGTTCGGATTCAGTTCAGTTCGGTTCAGTTCTATTTGGTTCTCGGGTTCCGTATAATAATTAATTTTTTTTATATTACAACAACGCTACATTAATTCAACTATGATACATTTAATCTTAACTCTTACAAAATAACTGAGTTCAATCTCGTGATATCTTTTACACCTCTCTTTGCTGAACTCTTCATAGATCTGACTATTAAAATCACATGAAGAGAAAGACGACGAGTTCACAATAATAGAACAATAGAAACGACACTACGGTAGAATAAGAGATTTGAGTAAAACTTATGTCAATTTGATTAAGTTGGGCTTGGTTGAAAATTAGATATAGAAAAATCAAAATAGTTTGGACTAAAATAATTTGACTTATCTAAGATAAAAAAATTAGGGAGATTCGGTTCTTCGGTTCTAAGTCTAGAACTGAAAACCGAACGAACCCGTCAGTTATCGATTCAGATACTTGTTCAGGTACTTAACTTAAGAAGAACCGCTTGATTCGGTACAATTTGGTTCAGGTCCGATTCGGTTTAGGAGTTTTGTCCAGCCCTATTGTCCTTTGAACAAGCTAAATACATGGTTAGACAGTTTGTGAACTCACATTTCATCAACATTTGGATGGTATATCTTATTGATAAAACCAATGGAAGGAGATTTATACGGATAAGCATCTGGAAGCTCCACTTTTATTCTCCACACACCACCTTGATACGGGCCTGCAAATAAAATCGAATTGGAAAAAAGTACCCTTTTTGATCAAATGCAACACCAAATAAGCCACCCACAAAGACTTCGTTTTCGTTGAGACAAATTAGCGAACAACTATCGTGCCAATTCAAACCCTAATACAGCATCAACCATGTCAATCATCCCATATCCTTTCTCAGAAAAGACTTTCTACCAAACTTATAAAGCTACAAACTCGCTCAAAATGAATTAGAACGATCAGAATGTACAAAATCTTTCACGGAATTTAATGAAAATAAGAAATGAAATTCAAGATTTAACTCAACAACAATCTGCAATCCAAGTTTCAACGAACTCCAATTCAAGATTAAACATGAGTAGCTACTATTTCTTTACCAATTGATCGTTATTACTACACTATTTTTTCAGCTCAATTATAAACCTTCGCAAGTGGAAAACAGCTCAAACTGCTAAACCCAAATATTATTTAAAAATACAAATAAAAAAAAACCCAAAAAACCCAGAAAAATTAAACAAAAGCCAACATAAATATAGACATAAGACTTCATATAGATCGTAAAATCAAAGATAAACATGGGTTTTATTAGAAATTATTACTATCTTTGGGTCCATGAAACTCCACATAGAACTCTTGCATCCCATCATTGATCATCTCCACCTTATAATCGCTCATCATCCTAGTACAAACCAATCCAAGAAATAAAAATTATCAAAAAATAAATATATAAACCCCAGCTAAAATGATTACATGTTTTTACAAAATTAACATATTAAAATTTCATTTACAGCTTCATCAAATCCATTTCTCTGCGTTTGCTTGGGGAAGACATATCTCTTGATTTTTCTGTTTTCTTTAACTTTTCCTGGATTGAAATTTGACGATGTTTATATATACAGATAAACTGTGCTCAAGTACAGAGAAAGAGAGGTCTCAAGGCAGTTCAGACATCAATGAGAGAAATGAGGACTGTGCTTTAACTTTTCCTGGATTGAAATTTGACGATTTTTGTATGTATATTAATTTTTTTATTATTTTTGTGTAATACTTTTTAGTTACTATATTAATAGGTGATTGCGTTTCCATTTAAAATTATAATTCATTTTTTTCTTTCTTTTCATTAATTATACATTATTCAATAAAATAATATTACACATAATTTCAAAAAAAATTCTCTCTTTATAACCACGCATTTTTTAACCCTGAAGTAGCTCAATTGGTCAAGTCTTGGGTTTGCTCTCCAATGATCACCAGTTCGAGTCCCCTCAGGGCTACTGAGGTGAGAAACAGCTGTAAACTTCAGGGCCCCGTGGGATTAGTCGAGGTGCGCGCAAGCTGGTCCGAACATCTACGGTTATAAAAAAAAAAAATAATAATCACGCATTTTTCAAAAAATACTATTACAATCATTAAAATTTCAAATAATGAAGGCAAAACGGAGACTATTTTTTCTTACTGCACAATTATTGCACTTTTGCAATGACATAAATGTAATAAGGACAAATTTTAGTAGCATATTAAAATATTGTTTGAATATTTAAAATAAAGATTCCAAAAGTCAAGTTTGTCGATCACTTTTCTCAGTAACTTTTGTACTATTGTAATCACCTTCCGTCTACTAAAACGATTATTGGAAAGAAGAAAAAGATTACCCAAATTGGAAGTTCGACGAAACTTGAATATTTTATTACGAGAGTAAATAAATGAATTTTAAAATAATTTTATTTTTTTCATATCAAGATTGAAAATAAGCTAGTGACTTATAGAAGATTAAATTCCTCTTGAAATAACTTAGCTAGCGTACCTAAAATTTCATTAGACCCATCTTTTATACCGTGCACTCTTAACCTAATTTCAATGTGTTTATCATATGAAAATCTTCATAAACCGAATTACTTTTAAGTAAAGATCCCAAAGTGCTTACCCTTTCGGGAGTAGTCGAGTTGGTGGAGCAGGTAAACGCGAAAACTGAATGTCACGAGTTCGAATTCCCTGTCAATACTTCTTGGATCGAGCCCGTCACACCAAGTCTGTCTAGTGCAATTTATCTCTCCTGTGTGGTTTGCGGGCTACTGCACATGGAGCAAAATTTACCTAGTACGCACTCACAGATAACGACTGCGGATTCCTACGAAAAAAAAAAATGATCCCAAAGTGTTGATTTTTACATAGGGCTCAATTACACCAAAAATATATTTTCTCAAAACTTATTTTCGCCCACATGTTTTTCAATAAAATAATATTACATGTAAATTCAAAACTTTTTCTTAGTTTTTAACTACATATTCTTCAAAAAAAAAAATTTATTGCAAAATACATTTTTCCAAAACCTCATTAAAATGGAGCCCCAAACAAAAGCTTATTGTTGTAGAGTAACATTGAATCGTGAATCTAGTATCTATTACTCATCTTTTCAAAAAAAAATCTCACATTAAGTCAATTGCTTCCATGTGAAAAAATGAAGTGAATTGACTCTATAAAGAATGATTGTGCGACTTGCCAAAAATGAATAAATATTCATGCTTGTTTTAGGTTGTTCATGATCGATCTCTCTTAAGAATGACTATTTAAATCGGCAAATCACATAAATTACTATACACGTATATTTCTTTTGTGGTGGAATCTCATTTTGATCTACTGATTACCCTAATGAACTTTTGAGACAAGGTAATTTTTTTTCTACTAAAAAGTAAAAGACTAGGATTAGTCAAATTGAATAAAAATTCGTGTTTTTTCATCAAAATTGTATTGATTATGAAAACTTTCATGACACTCAATTTTGTAGACATTGTGAGCCATTATGATAAGTTTTTAGTTGTCAGGTAAATCTAATTTCAATTATGCTTCATGTACAATTAATTTGACAGATGATGATTTCAGTTATGCTTCATGTACATTTAGTTTGACAGCTTTATTGACAGTGATGAGGTGACACGACATGCATCATGCCCTTTGATTTGACCCTGTCAACAGAGGTGTACAAATCATTTGTACAAGTAACTTAATTGATCTAATTTTACCAGCGAGGTAGATAATTATATTCCATTCCATTTCTCCTGTCGATATGGTGAAAGTGAAAGAGATCAACATCATGAAAAGAAAAAAAATACAATTATAGTCTACCAATTACTTTCTTGAATTTCTATGCATGAAAAGTATAAACTATTTAACCCTTGTGCACACCACCATTTATTGTTAGCACAATTGTCACTATTTTTTCATTACTAGTGTACGTAAGTGCGATGCACGTGCTGCAATTTAGTTAGGTATTTGATAGCGTGAAGTGATTTGAAGTTATTTTTTCAGTTTAATGCTCAAAGATAAAACGTGTCCCTCCTAGTCCAAACTAATATAGAAAATAATTAAAAAATGTTTAGAAAATTTACCAAGTATGGTTCAATATGGATTGCAATAATCAAGAATACAAGTCATTTCTAACATAGTTACTGGTATCTGCAACTACTCGTGGTGATTACAGGTAAAAAGGAATTGTTAATCTTCCACCCTTTTAAGAGGACTACATAGAACAAAACATAAGTCCTTCTGTGTAGACTTTACAGATCCCATTCAACAAACGGTTGCAGCAAGAAGCAGGGGCGGACCCATGAAGGGCCCAGCGGGGGCGGCCGCCCCCACTGAAAAAAAAAAAAAAAAAATTTTTTTTTTTTTTTTTTTACCCTGTTTTTTTAG
>CAIGRF010296522.1:0-10000 GCA_903798235.1 Fraxinus ornus | reverse complement strand
TAATATTATTGAAGAATTAGTATGTTATGTAAATCTCATTTTGACCACCAGTGATTGCAAAAACTGTTGCATGGTCAGAGTGAATATATTTGTGGGTTTGATGGTGAGAGGTTTTGTTCATGGCCTATATAACATGAACTAGTTGGGAAAATGCAACTAAATTTAAACTATTCAACAACTCAAAAAGAAAAAATTTCGGGGGCGTTGCCCCCGAACCCCCGTCTTTGGACCCCTCTACTTCGACGGACTGGTTCCGCCCTAATCTCGCCCCCACTCAACAATTATTCTGGGTCCGCCCCTGGCAAGAAGCTCTTGGTGGGGTTAAGTTTCGTACCCAGTACATATTCATGGTTGGTCTATCCTAAAGAATGTTGTGGCCACGAGTTGAAATCCCCTGGTTTTTTAAGAAGGAAATCATGGCATCCGGGTCTCCGTAGTTTTCCTGATTTGGAAACTCCTCTGTGTAGTACCATTTCATTTCATTATTAAAGGATGATGTGGTGAACAGGGTAGCGAACCATTCTTGGAAAGCCTTGATATCTATAAGAGGTTTTGCAGTTGCACAACCAAGCAGAAACACAGGTTCACGGATGCCTGTAATGCAAAATAAACATAAATGCACCAATATAGATACATATTTATATCAGAGGAAAAAGGGAAAATATCAAGGTGTGTTGTGCAAGATTATCATACCTCCGAATCCTTTAACTTGTGTTTTGAAAGATAGCGGTCCAATGCCCCCTTATCGTAGAGAATTTTAGCCCCGCATCCATGGTTTTCAAGTCCAACAGATTCCTCATGCACTATAACAGCATCTATTATATCATCTCATGTTCTAACATCAGGAATCTGCAAGAGAGAGATTTATAATTTATCATCACAGGAAAAATCGAGAGGGGGAGGGAGAAAGTAAAATAAGAGAGAATTCGGTAAAACACTACACTAAATTAAAATTGGGTTCATCGAGTGTGATTTGTGTAGTCAAATAATGGCTCAATTAACTATTTTCTGTTCAGACACGTGATATGGCTAGTTTTCTTAGAGATGCATGACCAATGCTCCAGACGAAAGATATGTTCTCAACCTTTAACTAAGTCCCACCAACTAATGATATCATAGAGATAGCATCAGCTGAAATTTCTTTATTTTTATAAAATTCAAGAGAGGAATTACAAACCTTATACATTGCATTCATTAAAACATTCTCCAACATGGATCGCAAACCCCAAGCTCCTGTATTCTTGGTTATTGCTTTCCTAGCGATCAATCTCAATGCACTCTAAATGGTGTCTAAAACAAGCATAGAAGATAATAAATAATTAAGAAGTTGAATGGTAGAATGAAAACCAAAACTAAAAGAGGAAGATGAGAAAAAGAAACACAAACAGAGACGAACAGATATTAAAAATTGCATCAAGCAAGCTTTTTGGTTGCAAGAGTATAAGAGAGAGATTATTTTACAGTTTCCTACCTGATGTTCATATGACAACGTTTATACAGTTAAGTGCATGTTTGGTTCGTAGTATTGGAGTATAAATTCTAGCTTCTTTATTCGTCCCGTACTACCAAATCCTCCATATCAAACATGACAGCAAAGGCACGATAATATTGAAATGCTCAATTATCTTCAGATGCTTGAATTCTCTGATAAAATCCTGTATTCCTAGCAGGTCAAGGTTTGTGTCTTATTGGAATGGGAGACAAACATACAAGAGGCCCCGCTTGTCCTGCAATAACCTGAAGGCATTCACATAAATTAGTGATGAGCAATTATCAACTAATTGAAAGGGTTGCAGTTGGATCAACATTCCAATGGTATACTTGAATTTCTTAATTATTGCTGCAGCGCTTTCTCCTACAGTAGTTCCATGTTCCACCAATTCATCACTTTGCATATAGGTAGATAAAATCATTTCTCAGAAAGGGGCTAAACTATTTGATTTGATTTGAGCAATTGATAGTTTCATTGTCATCTCATTAAACTGAACTAAATTATAAAGGACTTGTAAAGATATCATGAGAGAAAAATAAAAGTCTATAAATTAACAAAATCTCGGTTAAGGCATGAAAGAAAAATAAAAGCCTGTACTCTAACAAAATCTCGGTTAAGGCAGATAAGAACTAAGAATTCTTCATATTCTAATTGAATAAATAGAATTATGGAAACACCTATAAGCCTATAATTGGCAATTTCATGTTAATTTTGTACCTATTTCTGAAGACAAATATTCATAAAGTGACAGAATTCTGGAGGAATTCTTTAATATCAACCTCAGTGTGCATAAGCATAAGAAGTACTTATTATGGATTTACTGTCCAGTTTGTGAAATCTTGCAAAGTTTGATACATAATTGCAAATGGAGAAACATATGTCAACACTGAAAATCAAGATTTATCCCAGAGAATTTGACAGGAACGACTTATGGCAGGGTTACTGCCAAACATTACCAGTTGCATTGAAATACAAATATGTAGGAACATGAAACTATCAAATTCTCATAATTTCTGAGCATTTACAGTGCTTGTAACTGCCAAACATTACCAGTTACATTGTTCTTTTAGTTTTGAAGGCTCAAGCCTCTTAGATAAGATACATACGTTATTATCACCTTTCCATACATTTCTACTTTTATCTTTCAGCACTTCATTTTTCTCTAATCGTTTTATGCTTCTCAAGTCATTGAGTAGGTAAGTAGCCAATTCTCAGTGTTTTGAAGGTAGTTGAAGGGAACCTTGTACTTAACTTACTATTTATTGGATATAAACATAGTCAAATTTAACAATGAACATACAACACTTAGTAGACTAAAAACTTAGAATTATACACTGATTCATTACTGTTCTTTCCCATCAAAAAAGATGAAGATGCCATATTTACAGACAGTCACCACCAAGTATCTGATGCCACAGTCTCTAACAAAATGCTCTAGAAGAATTAAGATGGATAGACCTACCTTCCTTAACCTCACTGGGATCATCCCCACAAGAAAAACAAGATTTCAGTAATGCTGAGGTCATTGATCCACCTGCCACATAATATTTCCTTAATAAGCTTACACAAAAGAAAAAACAATATCCAGAAAAGGCAACAAGAAGAATATTAATTTAAGGGTGTGTTTGATTGCCAAGATTTTCCATGGAAAATGTCAGTTTTCCTTAAAAATTCAAATTTTTATACTGTTTGATTGACATTTATGTCCATGGAAAATGTTTTCCCATTTTTGGTCACTTGACCATATTTTCCTTGAAAACAAGGAAAATATTTTCTTTGGGGGAGGTAGGATTTTATTTTCCATGGAATTCAATCTTTTCAAGATTCTAGTTTATCAAATATCCTATCCACCCACGTTACCCTTTCTCTCTCTCATCTCAACCCACCCCCACGAACAAAACCACACTTCTCTCTCTCCACTAATCAACTACAGAGCTAAGAAGAAGATAACATTTATGCCATTAAAAACTCAAACAAAGTCTTCTGTTATTTGCCCTCTCCAAATCGTCCACCAGCGAGATCTTCGACGAGGTAATTAGCAGGCCTCAATCCGCATTTTTTGCTTCAATCGGATTTTTTTATTACTTGGGAGTATAATTATTTTTGAAAAATCTATAAACTGTAGTCGGATATTTCAATCTTGATTTAAAATAGTCTTTTTCTTCTACTTGCAATGGCTTGTTCGTTAAAATAAAAATAAAAATTCAGCTCGTGTCGAAGATTGCCGAGAAGAAGATCAAGGAAGCTGGTGGAGCTTCGTCCTCACTGCTTAATAACGGTTTGATTTTGTCCTCTGATTAGGGTTTTGGAATTAATTAATGTGTTGAATTTTATTAATGTTGACTCTGAACCATGAGTTTTACTATGAATATTTTCAATTTACACGAGTTAGTATCTGTTTTAATTGCTTTTGTATCAATTTTGTTGCTCATTAGATATGAAATAATTAGAATCTAAATATATGAATCGATGAACGATCCTAGTATTACAGTTACTAGTGATTTGATGTGAAGTATAATTGCTCTGTTTCATACTACCTAATAATAAGGACCTACAGATCTATTGGAGTTACAAAGGATATCTATAGTGTTTTGTTTCTGCTGGTAAGCACCAATTGATTGATAGGAATTAGGGAAAAAAAAAAGGGTTCTTCCTTGTAAGTATAGTGTCCGAAAGGCTTGCCTTGGTTCCTAAGAAATGAATATAAGCTTTGATTAACAAACAAATATCTGCCCTTGAAAAATTTGTTTGGATTTTGGAGTATTAGTATGGTGCTGTGGTAGACTTTAGGAATCACATGGTTTTATTCTTCACTGATGATTTTTTCTTGTTGCAAGAAGTTGTTCTTTGTTATGTATGTCTAGTGTTATAATTGCTTTGGAGGGTTTTAAGCATTGTGGACAAAAAAGGCTTCAGCCAGA
This sequence comes from Fraxinus ornus, assembly GCA_903798235.1. Lineage (NCBI taxonomy): Eukaryota > Viridiplantae > Streptophyta > Magnoliopsida > Lamiales > Oleaceae > Fraxinus > Fraxinus ornus. Next base: position 5,587 of record CAIGRF010296522.1, on the reverse strand, counting down.
TCAGCCTCCAAAACTGTTGCAGCTAAAATTTGGGGTGTAGATACTGTAATTGAAAGGCCAATCACTGAATTCTTCCTTGGGAGGTTCTTTATCTGCATGGAGGAAATTAAAATTTGAGATCAATAAATAAGAACTAAATTTAAATGTAATAACCTATTTGAGTTGCTATATAGCCAATAGTCAAAGTATGTACAATTGTGCAGAAGAATGTAAACGAAGAAGCCTTTCAGATGTTTCCCCAGGTGAGAAGGCTTTCATGTAAAAAATAAAAAAAATTTGTATCTTTCTGCTCACAAATAGTTTAGTTGCTTTGGTTCCTAGCTGATCAAATAATTTCTGATCTAACTTGTCTATCATTCTCCTAAGCATGTAAATGACTTCAATAGCAGATATCTATAGCATAAAGCTGAAAAAATTATTGTCGAAGCCTTCCTGCATCCCAGTTTGTGAGATCTTTCTGTAAACATTGTTGATTTTTTCCTTAATCTGCAACAAATAGAAAAAATAGTTCTGGGCTATTTTTTTACTAACGACTTTTGAGTCTCTTCTTTGTGATTTCCATATGCTACAGTTAATGCACTAACAAGTGCATACTGTATGAACATGCTACTTCTCCATTCCCTTTGCTATCCGAATACTTTCTCAAGATTTAAAATATTTAGATGTATCTAACTTCTTGAGATTGTGCTTTGATGTGTGTGGCAGGGTGACTGTCAATTTTGGATAGGATCCATTTGTTTGTGATATTAAACTAAGATTTGCCTTCTCCTTCTCCAATTCCTTTCTCCATTGAACAACAAGTTTGTTGCAACTTTTCGTTAATTCCTGCCTTAATTACGTTCATATGCTAGACATGCTTATTTTGAACAACCAGTTCCTTGGAATTAGGAATATTGAGCAAATAATTAGTGAAGATTAGCATAATTAAAAAAAAATAAGGTTTAAGATCTTCACTTAATGTGGCATTGGGTCCTCCATATTCTTGTGCCACTATCCTCACTCCAAAATCTTTTGGAGTAATATCTATAGGTTTATTACCATTTTGCAGGAATTAACATTGGTTGTTGGAGCTCTACTGAAGAAACATATTGTGGTCATGCGAATTTGGTAGGCGTTTGTTGAAATTGTATAATTATAATATGAAATGTGACCGAATGATTAAATTTATTATTTATTTATCTAATCATAATATGTAATTTATATGTTGATTTTATTGGATTTTTATTTATCATGGTAGTGCGTAACATGGCTACAACAAGGAATCAACGTCGTCACCAACGAGAACAATTAGGTTTATTTTGAACGATAGTCATGCAAGTGATTGTGATATATAATTATATTAGGCGTCGTGAATGATATCTCCCTAGGGCTCCTCATACAAATTAGGATTCTGAACGAGATATGACTCTTACACGAATGTTTGGTACGAGTGATACAATATGGCGTGATCTACTTAGGATGAAAATAGGTCCGTTTCAAAGACTATGTGCTCGTTTGCGAACTTATGGATTGGTTGATGGTAAATATGTTCGACTTGAGGAACAAGTGGCTATTTTTCTTAATACCGTTGGACATGACCAACGTAATCGAGCTGGACGTTTCACTTTCTTTCGATCTGGGCAAACTGTGAGTTTTTACTTCCATAAAGTATTACGTGCTTGTCTTGGACTGTATAGAGATGTTGTGATTAATGCAACTATACATAACTCACCATATGAGAAGGAAAATGTGAAGCCATGGTACTCATTTTTTCAGGTGGATCCCAATTCTAGGACCCGTCATGTACGTTGGAGTGATGCAATGGATGGTTGTATGATAACTGCACTATTGCATTAGCTGTTGACTGGTCACAAAAGGAGTGACAATGGCTTTTCATCATGCACGTGTCCAAAGCAATTGAAAGCGTGTACAATGGATGTGGAGTCATGGTGTCAGATAAGAATGTAAGGGCAAGATTGAAGACTCTAAAAAAAGAATATGTTGAAGTTCGTCAGTTGTTAAATATGAGTGGTTTTGGGTTGGATCCTGACACTGGACGTGTTACAGCAGATGTACTAGCCTGGGAGGAGTTTCTGAAGGTATAATATTTTATCGACAATGATATTATTACTAATTACATTTTAACATCATAGTTTCTTTTGGACATTGACTACGCATATAACATAACCCCCTTTATTTTGTAGGGAAAACCAAAGTTCGGAAAGTGGAGGACCAAACTTTGTCCTCGTTATGATGATTTGGAGGCTATCTTTGGAAATGATTCTGCTACAGGAGATCGCGCTGTAACCGGCAATGACAATTTCTCCCCCATTCATGGTATGTAAAAGATCGTAAATAATAAATATATACTATTCATATTATATGAAAAGATTCTAACAAGTTATTTTTCTTTATTATATTTCAGATGAAAATGTGAATGAAGTTGACGATCAAGTCGAGGATATGGATCGAAGCCCAGTCCGCCCTCCAAAGCGTAACGCTGAAGGAGGAACCAACAAAATCCGACGTCGACGTACCCAATCCAATGATGAGAGCCTCATTGCCCTATCGAGCATTGCCGAATCGTCTAAAAGAATTGCTACTGCTATGGAGCTAAACCACATCAATTGGAAATTGGTTCTAGAAAAATTACAAAGCATGAACATAGACAAACGTGACATAATGCAAGTCATGAAAGTATTTGAGTCGGATGAGAGTCAGGCTAGAGTATTTATGAGCTTAACTGATAAAGATTTCATGCGTGATTTGGTATATGCGAAGCTTGGTCGTGATCCACCTCCACTACTTTAGGATGGCGTACTTGGATAATTTAACAACTATACGTAAAAGTTTGATATCCATGTTGGTTTAAATTACTTCTTTCTAACAATAGAGATTCATTGAACTTTACTATTTTATGGCATTTTTTTTTGGAAGGAAATTGTTCGTAGAGTGGTTAAAACTCAATTTAGTTGGCGGATTGATGGTGAATCATTGTTGTAAATGGTTATAAAGTTATAATAATGGATTCTCTTATTTTTTGCATGTTGGATTTTTTATTGGAGTATACATTTGTGATATATGTTTTGTTATTACAAATGCATGTTGTTACCATAATACAATGTTTAAAATGCAGATGAAGGGGATACTTGGTTTTTTAACTTATAAATGGTTTGTACATAATGCTTTTGTTATTTTAAAATTTTTTACTTAAAAAAAAAAACAATTGGTTAGTAAATGTTGAATACATATATGATAAAAGTTGGATGACATTCAATTGGTTGGTTAGCAAATTTTTCCGGATTTGTTTCTCTTGATTGAACAATTTTCGTGGAAAAAGTTAAATTTCCATGGAAAATAGTTGCTATCAAACAACAAATGTTGGAAAAAATGACAATTTCCATGGAAAATAATGACTATCAAACAACTAAAGATGGAAAAGTATAGTATTTTCTAGGTGGAAAATTAAGTCAATCAAACACATTTAATTGACAATTTTCATTTAAATAAATTCTAGGCAATTCAATTGCCTAGAAAATATTTTCTTTACATGCAAATTTCATGCTTGCAATTAAACGCACCCTAAGAAATCTGTCTATTTACTGTCTTGGGAGCACACTGCATTTCGGTGCTTCTTGATAGCAGAACTTTCACATATTCAATATAAGAGAATAAAAATATAACTATGTGACGAAAACAAATGACCTTTCTTTTCCTCCCAGTTTTATTAATAAGAGCAAGATTCAATCATATCTAAATGATTGAGCAGCAAATTATTCATGTCTCTCCACAATGCATTAAAGATGAATCCTATAAAAGTGGTACATCAATTTCCTTCTTACAGTAAAATTGGTATTGAGTTTCACTGCAAACCTGGGAAATTAACTAATGCTCTAAAAGAATACTAAAACCCATAGAAGCATATACAAGAGAGATCATGTGTGTCATTGACCGAGATAGGGAGAGAGAGGAAGAGAGATATTACATTCTTTCCGTGGAAAAATTGGACGAAAATGGAATTTGTTTGCTTCAAGCATCTGGGGGACTTCTTTTCTAGATTCAAATGCCTTATCAAATAAATGCTCGATATCTTTCATGCTCGAAAAGAAGTAATTAGGTGCAGTTGTATCTTCTACCTCGGATTCTTTCATTGGTGTAATCTTCACATAATTCAAATGCTCAAGTCTTGAAGATGTGGCTATTAACTTGGCCATATTTAACTTTGAGCGTACTGATAGATTATGCTTACATGAATAATCATCAAGGACCTCACTTTAAACCACTTTTGTTTTTCTATTCTCTCGCGAGTTATCTAATGTCATAACAAAAATAGATATAACTAAGACCGTCTTTGAGAATTTTGAACATAACATTAATTGAATTATGCTTCTATAACCCAACAAAATTCAAGCAACAACAAACCTGTTATAGATCATATACATCTCGTTCGTGTTACACAATTTATATACAGTATACACTATAAAACATGTACATCAATCAACTTGTACATAAGAAACAAAAATTCTTTCCCTTTTCTTATAGGGAATGGAATATTAAGTTCCAATCGCCAACAATATCATGCTATGAAATCACAGTAACAGTGAATGGGAGGAGAGAGTGAAGGGTGATACGATTACTGGAACGGTCTGAACATTTTCCAGTATTAGTACATTGCAGGACAAATCAACTTACACAAATACCATACAGCACAATGTTACTTGCACCCAAGCAATTATATAAGCCACATACTAAGAGCACGTGACACGGAAATACGAAAACATTGAACTGAAATACAAAAAGTCCATGCAGCTAAAACGCAGCAAGTAGAATGTTATGAAGTAATGAACATTATGAAACATTTACCTTCTAAATCCTTCCCCAACTTCCATTCTTTGATAGTTTCCAATCTTCACCGGAAACCCCACCTCTTTGGATACATTATTCAATAGCGTCTGCAAGAATAATAAAAAAGGTCAATTAGAACTGGACACTCTAAAAACTAACTGCATGTCACAACTTTATAAAAGCAGTTGGGTCCAACACAACAGGTGGTAACAAGGCCAACCATAGCAGGTAGTATCATTGACTGGAAAAACTTCAATACAGTTAAAATTTTTGAGTAATGCTAAATAATATGGCAAATCAATTAAAACCATCAAAAAATGCTACATCATTGTTTATGGGTAAGCAGTGCTAATGAATAGCACTACTCCAATTTACTTGCATTGATTTGAAAAACATCTTAGTTTCTGTAGGCATTGGAAGTGCCGTAGTCTTTTACAATTACACCTAGTTCAAACTCGATTGTTTCAAGTACTGCCAAGCCTGCAAAGGAAAAAAGAAGTGTTTCCCTTGACTTTGATGACGTCCATTCTTCACTAATGACTTTGTAAACCTTTGAAACCAGGTCCTAGTAGACTGTTTTAGACCATATGAGGCCTTCATTAAACATTACACTTTATCTCCCTAAGATTTCCTCCAACGCCCTATGGGAATTTTCATGTACACTTCCTCTTCTGTTTCACTATGACGAAATGAAATGGCATCAACTTGGACTAATGTGCAATCACACATTACAGCAAAATACTATTTTTATATGGATAATGGG
>CAIGRF010296493.1:6012-28900 GCA_903798235.1 Fraxinus ornus | reverse complement strand
CCATAAATACGAGATTTCCTACAGGTATACAGCATTTGCAATATTGAAAGCACTTTAAAATTGGTTTTACTTATGCAAAGCAGATATTAAATGAGGAAAGCTATTAAAGTCACAAGGAAAACCTGTAGGCCAAAGAGATACCAACACGAACCCACCACATGGCCAGCCAACACAAATGTGAGAAGATTTATGACAAAATTTTCCCAAGCTGACTCGAATATGAAGCCAGTCGGAGACTGACCTAGAAGCAAAGGTGAAAATCTGTACAACCTAGGAATGTACTGAACAAGAATGGCAGCCCGCAACATATTTTTCGCATAATTAGCCCCAGATGATCCCATGGATTTGGGCAATATCAACAGTATAATGATCTACACAAGGCAAACACTCCAGTGTCAGTCTTACGTGTTAAGTTGGTAAATTGCGACTACAGAACTTAACTAAAAAAATCCAGAAAAAATAGAAAAGAGGAAGAGTAACACAAACTGGCGTGACAACTGAAAAGTTTTAGGAGGTTGGCCAATGTATTAACCTAATTTAAATGAAGTACACAATATAAAATCCAATGAAGGTTGGTAAACCACAAAAGAAAACAAAAAATAATGATATTATTCCTTTATTAATTATACAATATATCTAAAATTAAGAATTAAGATTAGACCGGTAGAGTTAGACTGAAATCCAATGTGTCACACCTGACAATTGACAGAGACAATTTTCTGTTTTGTCTGATACCTTACGTGCTTCGTGATACCAAAATTGTGAAAAAAATAATGCTAGAAAAATACATCATTATCATGCAGCAGAAGAGCAATGAGGGGAGGATCCTCACTTGTGGAAGCGGCAATACAATAAAGAAATCAATGATAAAGTATCCAGAAAGATAATTCAGGGCGATCTTATCTGGATCATCAACTAAGTCTCCAGCTCCAACCACTCTAGATTCAGGAGCAACATAAGCCAGCCTAAACTGCAAAATGAAAATTGGATATCTGGCCATGCATTCAAACAGAAAAGAATTCAATTATTGCATAAACAACAATTCCTTTAGTTGTGTTTTTTTGGTCTATACAGTTCTATATACAAGTGACTTTCCGTGTCTTGTTCTTCTTTTTTTTTTTCCGAATTATACATGTTCCAATACTAGTTGTAAATCCACAATTAGGATCTAACTTATATACAAAATATATTTCCTAGCGGAGAGGGTAAGGACAGGATTTCGCTCTCACAGTTACTATTTGCCTAAAACAGTAGGTTTCTTGTGAAAGCTTCAGATGCTCATTTTCATATCATCCTAGGACTTTTTAAAGTTTTCACCTATAGGGCAGCATTTTTACATTTATTATTTGCCAATATCACTTTGTGTTTTAGGAAAGTTTTGGAGGCTCATTATAATACCTCCTAAGAAGTTTATCACATCAATCCATGTCTGGTCTTAAGATAAATATGAATAGAAGTTTGATTTGGGAATAGTTGAGAATGTGAAGACATACTAGGTTGTACATTGGACATGTCCCGCCAGAAAACATTTCAGATATTTTGGGACGAATTGTGATTACCTGTTTCCAGAATTAGATGAATGTGTTGCTATGAAAGCATTTTTCTCCTACTTTCTAGCCTTTGAATTTCAATAATTCCATGTTTATATTGAAATGTAATCACAGAGAATATACGAACACGATCATTATTAGTTAACTTCCCCTTCATGGTATCAGAGCCCTATTATCAAAATCCAGGGTTCATCTTTTTTGTTGATTAACCAGACTTCATTCCTGGTATCTCAGAAGATAATTTCCATAGTCATATTTGAGGGAAATGAAACCTCCATGGGACAAATTTCTGGTTCTAAAAAGAGTTTATCATCCAGATTTCATCTCATAGACAATGGGAAAAAAATCTTATACATTGAGCGATCAAGTTTTTCTTCACGAGTAAAGGCGAGATGGAATATTTGGATGGCTCAAAGAAGGGTCCAGATCTGGCTGATCCTGTGAAGAAACTGATAAGAGAAGACCAATTTCTCTCTTAATTGAATGAAAATACAAGAACCTAATACACCAATTTATTTTACAGACATTGCCTATAAAAAAGGAAAAATAAATCTGCTAACTAAGGAAAGAATTACAGACTATCTATTAATATAAAGCTACATCTTTAATTGATAACTTCCATATACGGTTTCCTACACTCCCCCTCAAGTTGAACGGTAGATGTTAATCATGTTCAACTTGTAGTTGAGATCAATGAAGGTTTGTCGAGGTAGTCCTTTTGTGAAAATGTCTGCAGGTTGTTCCTTTGTAGGGATATATGTCATGCAAATAACTCCATCATCTACTTTCTCTTTAATAAAGTGTCTGTCCACTTCTACGTGTTTGGTCCTGTCATGTTGTACTGGATTGAGAGAAATATTGATGGCTGCCTTGTTATCACAATAAAGTTTGATTGGGTGTTCTAAATCCACTTTCAGTTCTTCTAAGAGTTTCTTTATCCACAATCCTTCACATATCCCCTGAGCAACTGCTCTAAATTCAGCCTCGGCACTGCTTCTTGCTACCACATTTTGTTTCTTACTCCTCCAAGTTACCAAATTTCCCCACACAAAAGTACAGTAGCCGGTGGTAGATCTCCTATCTTCAGTAGATCCCGCCCAGTCTGCGTCAGTGAATACTTCTACTTTCTTCCCTTTATTCTTTTCAAAATATAACCCTTTCCCTGACGTGGCTTTTAAATATCTAAGGATCTTATATACCGCCCCCAGGTGTGCCTCTTTGGGTGAATGCATATGTTGACTAACCATGCTTACTGCGAAGGCAATGTCAGGTCTAGTGTGCGAGAGATAGATCAGCTTACCAACTAATCTTTGATATCTGTCCATTTCCACTGGCTCTCCTGCATCCTTTATTTTTGTTGTCTCAAGTGGTGTGTCACTTGGTTTGCATCCTAACATTCCAGTTTCAGTCAGAAGGTCAATGATGTATTTTCGTTGTGAGACACTAATGCCTTTCTTAGATCTTGCAATCTCCATTCCCAAAAAATACCGCATTGGTCCCAGGTCTTTTGTTTCAAATTCGGCGGCCAAGCACTTTTTTAACCTTTCCATTTCTGCTAGGTTGTCTCCTGTTAGGATTATGTCATCAACATAGACAATCAAAATCGTCTTTGCACCACTACTAGAGCATTGAAAGAACATTGTATGATCAGACTGTCCTTGTTTGTATCCTTGAGTTTTCAATACCTTTGCAAATCTATCAAACCATGCTCTGGGTGACTGCTTGAGACCATATAGAGACTTCTTGAGTTTGCACACTTGATTTTTGTCATTACCTCTGTTGAAGCCAGATGGTATCGTCATGTAGACTTCTTCTTCCAGTTTCCCATTCAAGAACGCATTCTTAATGTCAAGTTGTTGGAGGGGCCAGTCTAGATTCACTGCTAAGGATAGGAGAACTCGAATTGTATTTAGTTTTGCTACCGGTGCAAATGTCTCTGTGTAGTCGATGCCGTAAGTCTGAGTGTACCCTTTGGCGACTAGACGAGCTTTGTAGCGTTCTATTTCTCCATCGGCCTTATACTTCACATTGAAGACCCATTTGCATCCTACTGGTTTCTTTCCCTTTGGTAGACTCACTACTTCCCAGGTCTCATTTTTCTCTAAAGCCTTCATTTCCTCAATTACTGCTTCCTTCCACTTTGGTAACTCCAAAGCCTCCTGAATATTTCTTGGAACTTCAGTTTTGTCAAGATTAGCTGTAAAAGCACGGAATGTTGTAGATAGAGTATTATAGGACAAAAATTTTGAGATAGGATGAAGAGTACATGACCGGGTTTGTTTTCTGAGAGCAATGGGTAGATCATTTTCTGGAGATATGACTTTGTCGGGATCCTCATCAGGTCCTACCATCGGTTCCGACTCTTGTGGTGCCTCAAATGTGAGAGTTTCCTTATACTTTGATTTCGGCTTCCTTGAGTAAACTAGAATCTCCTTGTCACTTTGTTTTCCGACATCTCCCCCTGAGTTCAAGTTTCCCTCTGTATCTGGCATAGTAGAAGTGACAGAATTTGGAGATGAGTTAGGTAGGGAGAGATCAACATCTAAGTATTCCCGTTCCTGTTGTTCCAAGAACCGATCTTTACCTCGATTCTCCCCCTGAAGAGAAGGTTTTTGGAAGTAAGGTGTTGTTTCGAAGAAGGTGACATCAAGACTGACAAATGTCTTATTGGTAGATGGGTCAAAACATTTATAGCCCTTTTGAGTGGGTGAGTACCCAATGAATACACACTTGATAGCACGTGGTTCGAGTTTGTTCCGATGATGAGAGTGTACATGCACAAAGGCAGTACTACCGAAAACTCTTAGAGGTAGATCTGAGGTAAGACGAGAAGTCGGAAAATGTGTGTGGAATCGGTTTATAGGGGAGTCAAAAGAGAGTACGGTTAGGCATACGATTGATAAGGTATGTAGATGTCAGAATCGCATCTCCCCAAAATTTGTTTGGCATGTTAGCAGTAAACATTAAGGCGCGAGCAACTTCGAGTAGATGACGATTCTTACGTTCAGCAATCCCATTTTGTTGGGGAGTGTTGACACAAGAACTTTGATGGACAATTCCGTGTTTGGTTAGGTAGTCGTGCAGAGTATTATTGAAATATTCAGTACCATTATCAGTTCGCAGAATTTTAAGTTGTGTCTGGAATTGGGTTTGAATCATAGAGTGAAAATTTATAAACACAGAACGAACATCGGTTTTTTCTCTCAGTAGGTATACCCAACAAACCCGGGTGTGATCGTCGATAAATGTGACAAACCATTTTGTGTGAGTACGATTAGGGTTGCGGGAAGGTCCCCATAAATCACTGTGAATCATGGCGAATGGTAGAGATGGTTTGTACGTGGAATGAGGAAAAGATGTACGATGGTGTTTTGCAAATTCACAACTTTCGCATTGAAACTCAATTGAAGTTTTATTTAAGAAATTTGGAGGGAGTACACGTTTCAAGTATGGAAAACTAGGATGACCCATTCTATTATGCCATAACAAAAGTTCACTATCCCTAGAAATCGATGCAGAATTACAATTATTAAGTTGACCTAGTTTACTCATACCAGCTTCCTCGAAGTAGTATAGTCCCTCACATTCTTTAGCATTGCCAATCGTCTTCCCCGATGAAAGGTTTTGAAAGGTACAGTAAGATGGAAAGAAGTTAGCAGAGCAATTTGAATTTTTTGTGAGTTGACTAATAGATAGCAAGTTACAAGACAAATTTGGGACGTGGAGGACATTATCAAGTGTTATAGACTTAGAAATTCGAATACTCCCTTTTCCCGCTACTGAAGAAAGCGAACCATCTGCAATTTTAACCTTAATATCTCCGGCAAGAGTTGAGTAGGACGAGAATAGTTGGTATGCATCCGTCATGTGATCGGATGCACCAGAGTCAATAATCCAAGATGTCTTATATTTTGACGTACTTAAGGCTTGCAAGAAATTACCTTTATGAGCCAAAGAACTAGAAGAGCTTTTAGTGGAAGGCTGACCAGATGTTTGAAGGCTAGAAAATATTTGATAAAGTTGCTCCATTTGTTCAGAATTGAATGCACCACTTGATGCAGAGTTTATTGTCTCAGCTTGGTATCCCCGGTTTCGAGTATTTTGCTTTGGTTTCCAATCAGTTGGTTTACCATGAATTTCCCAACAAGTGTCTTCTTTATGCCCCGGTCTGCGGCAATGTTCACACCATGGTCGTCCCCGTTGTTTTTGGGTTGGCCCGTGTGTAGCCCCTTTTAAAGAAAAGCCCAATACTCCATCTCCACTTAAAGTTTGAAGACCCGGCTCCAAGCCCATCTTTAATTTCATATCATCAGTCCCAGGCCCAATAGGTTTAGGCCCAATAGACCTTGAGTTTTTAAAAAACAGCCCATTACTTTTTGCACTCAGGGCCGACACTTCTCCTTCTCCAGAGGCTCCGATCGTCTCCTTCAACATCACCAAACGGCGCGCCTCTTCCCGACGGACTTCTGCAAAAACCTCGCGGGTCGACGGTAGTGGTCGCCGACCCAAAATTCTGCCTCTTACGTCGTCTAGCTCGCGGTTTAGCCCCGCAAGAAACTCAAAAACCCGTTCGTTTTCCTGTTTCTTTTTGAACAGAGAGCAATCATCCGGGCACTTCCACTCTTCCTCAACACTGAGATCAAGTTCTTGCCAGAGGGTTACCATCTCCATGTAATAATCAGTTACATCTCTGGGTCCTTGCCGAGTTTGCCACAGTCGCGATTTAATTTCAAAGATGTGCGATGAATATTCAGAATCCGAATAAGTTTCCTTCACTGAGTCCCAGACGTCCTTTGCAGTTGGGAGGAATAGGTATGTCTTCCCAATCGCTGGTTTCATAGAATTTACCAACCAGGCAGTCACCATCGAGTTTTCAGACTTCCACTTCTGCAATAAGGTGGCATCCGTTGGTCGTTTGGTCTCTCCGGTAAGATATCCCAACTTCCCTTTTCCGTCCACAACAAGTTTCACGGATTGAGCCCATTCACGGTAGTTTCTTCCATTTAATTTCTCCACCGTGAGTTGAAAAGAAGCACTCTCAAGTCCGTGGGAATGACTGACCTCCGTTTCGAAGCTGGTTGCTTCAGAGGTTGTTGATTCTTTACTATTGACGGGGAATTCCGCCATTGTTTTGCTAGGTTAGATGCCTAGCTCTGATACCATGAAGAAACTGATAAGAGAAGACCAATTTCTCTCTTAATTGAATGAAAATACAAGAACCTAATACACCAATTTATATTACAGACATTGACTATAAAAAAGGAAAAATAAATCTGCTAACTAAGGAAAGAATTACAGACTATCAATTAATATAAAGCTACATCTTTAATTGATAACTTCCATATACGGTTTCCTACATCCTGGTTATGATGTCAAAACTGAGTTTTCAAGCATAGAAAATAATACAGCAGGTCAGATAAGAAGAAAACTAACTAGCAACTATAATCGAGTATTTCAAGTTAGTGATGTGTCATTAGCATCCATATTGTCACTTGCATCGCACATTGATAATGATGGAATGATGAGTATAATAAAGAACGAGTTTTCTATCGGATTGCTAACAATAACAAACTACATAAGAAACAATTAGAGCAGTGGGAATAAGTTACCTGAAGGAGTATGTGAAGTAAGTAAATGAAGTCAGTCATGCTCCTCAAAACCACAATTGTTGTTGTCAAGGGCCCATTTAATACTATGCACTTGTTATCCTGGTCCAAAATGATAAAATGTAAACTTGAGAGGGCATAGTTCATCAGTAATGTAATTTTAGCCATCATATTTAGGCAACAATTTGATGAGTGTACAGTGACAAACACTAATGTGTGATAGCAAGAATGAACCCAATAAAACCTGAAAGGGTTTTTTAAATATGCTTATGGATATCTCCAGCCAAAAAGAGAAACAGGAAACAGGAGGTAAATCATAGATCACCATGCAAAGGAGCACGTACAGGCGAGCACACAGACATGAAAATGGAAAAGAATATAAAGTTGCCAACAGATATAAGAGTTGTATAAAAACAAAAGCAAACGCTATTTCAATCACCCAGCCTGCAACCACCACTAGCTCCCCTCACCCTACCCCACCCATACCACAGCCTTCAAGAAAAGAACAAGAAGAACAAGCAATAAACTTCCTACAAGTGGGTTTGATATAGCCCCCGTTTGACACCCATTAATTTCTCTTTCTCATTCTTATTCTCATTCTCATTTTTCATTTCAACCACACATTCTCCTAATAAAATAATATTACACACAAATCAAAAAAAATTCATCACTTTTCCACCACACATTTCTTACATCAATCACTATTCCAAAAATTCTTTCTACTAAAAATGGGTTTCAAACAGGGGCATAATTTTTTAGCATTAGCTATCATTACCTAGACTAAGAAATATTTTGCACATGTTTGAACAGAAAAGGGAAAACATGGTAGAAGAAGAAACAAGGAAATAAATCAAAAGGAAGAAAAGAAAAGATGTGCCAATGTCTATGTGTGTGCAACTGTGTGTGGGGATCAGAGAGATGTAAGTCGTTGGTCGGCTTCCTATGAAGCTGGACCAGGCAATGAGTGGCAGAACAACACTTATTTGGTCTCTTGGGGACCGGGGACCTTTGATCAATCTGTGCGTTAATTGGAACTTCAGAGTTTCAAATTAGGTTGAGAGATGGTTCGAAAAACTCTAAACAACAGGATTGCATTTTCAAGCTAAATTGGAATGGCCAATTCAATTCCAGCAAACTAAACAGATAGAATCAAAATCTGCCATTCTGATTCTGTATCCCTATTCCTCCAAAGCAATACCTTAGAAGCAAACACCCCACAATAAAGAATAATCATTCCTTGTCAAATAAATAACACCAAAAAGGAACGAGCTCTAAATGGAGACTTGACCCATACAAAATGCTTGGCTACCTATTCACAACTTCATAATTTTTTTGAGCTTAAAAAGATATTACATTTGCCTTTCTTTGTTGATATACTTTCATCTTGCATTTTTTTGCTGTAATGACTGGTTTTTTTATTAATTTTTTTTCAAGTTTAAAAGTATCCATTGAGCACACTTATTTTATATTAAAGCAAAGTCAGTGCATAAAACAGACTGATTGTGTAGCCTAAGCTTAAAGGAAAGCATCACTCAACTTTGAACAATAAATCTGATTATTGCAACAGACTCCAACTAATATTGTCAAAAAAATGAACTGGAACAGTGACAGAACATCACTTGTCAAATCTCAACAGAACGAAGAAAAAAGAAAGATTCCATTGATTTCAGCGAGTCAAGTGCGTAGTTGAAAAAATATATAACTTTTGCAGTTCCTACTGACTAAATCTGAAAGGAAACTTTGGTGATCACCCGGAACTTGAAGAACAGAGAATGAATTTTGACCTTGCTAAGTGGCATAGCCAGAATATTTTCCAAGTGGGATCGTTCAATATGGCATATTATCCAAGTAGATAACAAGTCAAGTTAACAACTTCATAAAATGAAACTCCAACTTAATAAATAATAAATCACACTAATAAATTATTTGTTGAACATATTAAATCAGTAAAAAAAATGCTAATTTCTGAAGTATATTATAGTTAGGATAGTAAATGACCCCCCAAATGTATCTATTTAAACAAACCACACTGTGTTTCTTGCACACTTTCAGTTCGGATTTCCGTTGTTTATAATGAGAAACCAAATAACTTAATAAATATTAATTGTTATAGAAGGCATGTGTTCTGAAGATGGATTCAAGTGCATAATAAGACCGACCAACTTTTAAAAATTTACCTGAAACACTGCCAGTAGAAAAAAGAACAGCGGGTCTAGAAATACTGCAAACAAGCAAGAGATCACAAAGAACTTGTTCCACCGCTGAACTACTTTTGCATGAGGATTCATGACTCCTGGAATATAACGACGCAAAAAAGAAGACATTCTCTTTGCCCAACCTTTTGCATCTCCATAAATCATATTGTGGAACTACAAATAGACACATGAAAATCAAACAGCATGAGCTAATTGTCTAACTTTGCATGTCTAAAGCAGACAATCGTATGCCAAAAAACTGAAAGATGCCAGGAAGAAATTTGTTTTAGAACAATCAATTATACAGTTTGAAATTTAACAAATAGTTGAACTATGTTAAGAACACACGTGAAGCATCCAGTACATTGATGAACCGGCTCAGAGAAAATCTTTCCTTGAGAAAATAAAAGTTCGTAAAAATCACTGTTCCTAGCAGAGTGCTCACTTGTTACGTCACTAGTCACTTTATGAGAAGAACTACTTGCCATATTCCATAAATATCTAGCACACCCATTATTGTATAAAGAACTACCACGTTCCATCTGAAACACTAATATTATCATACTTCTATTTTATGTAATATTATCAATTCACAATTTGTTCAAGATATACTCGTTAGTTATATTTCCTAATCCCAATCGAGTGGCTTGATTTAAAACATATAAATGAACCTTCATTACAATCTATTTATTGATGTTGGGAGAATAAGCCATATAAACAAGCATATTATTAAATATGTAGGAGTTCTAATTTCTATGCACATATGACTTAGACTGGTATATGATTAGATTAATAGATTTGCTAGGAGAGTGGCAATCAAATAACCTTGTTTATGGATACAACACTACATAAATTGGGATTCCTCAACTCCTCCCCCCACACCCTCAAATAAAAGAGAAAGAAAGAATGTGTATAATACCTTAGCATCAAATATATCCATTCTTGAGTTATTCTGGTTCCCCGTAAAATTGTAATACGTTGGGCACGTTGTGCAGTATGGATCATTGCACATCCCCAGTTGCCCAGATCTCAAAAGATGTTCATTTTTTCCCATGTAGTTCCCATCTGGCCAATCATTCTGATCCCTTCCATTAACTGAAGGATATTTTTCTACTTTGGGCTCAGTGTTTTTCTGCCTTAAAGAACCTTGCGTAGACTGAATGGTGCCAACATGTCCACGGCCGGCATATAAAGGACCACTCCTCTGTACAAACGATGTCCTTCTTTCACTTCTTAAAGGACCAGTGTAACCTACAAGGTTGTTTTCATATTCAGAGGAGTCCATAGAGTTCACAGGAATAGACATCGATGCACTCCTGGTCCTGGATGAAAAACCCCTAGCTGAAGATTCATTGCCCTCGTAGACTTGCAAATACGTTGCTGATAGCATTGGTACCTCATCTTTTTCAGAAGAATCCATTTTTCTTAAATAATATGCCTGCAATAGAAATAAATGTAATATTGAACATTAACAATTAGAAGCAAATTGAATGTTTTGGGAAAATAAAGATAACACTTTCAAGCTTGAAAAATGACAGTTAAAATACTTTTTGAGCTTCCTTTCTTATCTTTCTAATTAAAAATAGGGTACACTGTAATGTTCAGGCATCTATCAACAAATTTGGTAACTCGGAATTTAATAAATACAGAACCAGACCAGCTTATAATTTTGACGTGTAATGTGATTCAGTTCATTAGTGAATGCAAATTAGTTTTTCAAAACCTATGTAAAGTAAAGGTGTAAAGTGGAGAAAAAATAAAAATAAAGAAATGCAAATGAGTTCATCATATAGCTTTCTGTCTACAGTTACTCTTTTCTGTCATTCCTTTAAATTAAGTAGGATGCTCCTTTCCTCATCACCCCTACCTATGAAACTATTAGATAACACAACATGCGTAACAATCAATATATTCATTTTTCACTAGATTTATTTCTTATATAAAAGAAAAAAAACAAGCAGGTTAAGTACAACAGGAAGAGACCACTCTGGCAATTCACAGTAAGATCATTGACCATATTATTTTCATTTTTCCAATTCAACCATTTACATCAAGCCACATTCACAAGGATTCTTCAAATGATGATGATTAGCTAGCTTTTTTACTAAGTAAATGTTTCTCATAGTGTCATCTGAAGTGTTTCGAGAATGCTCTTTTGTCCACGCCCCACATCATTGCCACATACCGCTACACAAATTATTGAGTTGGTGGCCGAAGAACAGCTGTTGATTCACGTGAAACGATGTTTGTCTTACCGTGGTAGACAGGCTACACCATGATAGCATGGATTGGCATTTACACTGCATCACTAATCAGCGGATTGGACCAGTAGAATTTGAACCCATATTACTCCGCATCAAGTAATCATAAATAACATTTCTTTTTCCACTGATGTTATATGTTACTAAATATTTGAGTTTATAACATTTTCCTTTCTCTATTCCTTCACCAATACTCTCTTAGTACTTACAACTGTATAAAATAAGTCGAACCATTCCCCATAACATAAACATTATATGTACTTCTCTCCGTTTCCACACTTTCCGAGCAAACAACTCTAAATTCTGTCTTTTACTGAGTTGTGTTGCTTAAAGTCCATGGGTCTAACTCATCACTGCAAAACCAACTTATATCAGGACTCGAGTCGCTAGGCACTTGACCTCCAAACAAGGCTAGAGAAACAAAACCAAACCATCCCTAGCACACACATGCCCTGATAACCTAATACCACGGGCCTAACTATCACGGCAAAACCGGGTTAGAATGTGACGCTTGCTTTCACCTTGTACATCAGACGTGCTGACGCAATTAGATATCTTCCTTCGCAAAAAAATTAGTTTCTTGTGAAAGAAAAGTCTCACTTTATGCCTTGTTTCCTCCCCCTTATTTTCAAAATACATTTCTCCAAAATAATATTACAACTTATTTTTTAACCACACACGTTATCCATCAAATTACTGTTCCAAAATGCATTTGGGACAAAAAAAAAAAGGCTCGTGTCAGAATAACTAACTTAAATTTAACTTCCATAAACTTTTTGTAATATTAGCATAAACTTGTTTCTTTATGAAAAGCAGGCACTACTAAGTAAACAATAGTTTATCAGACACAAAAACATGGTCTCCGAAAAAAAATAACAGCAGCAAAAAGTAAGAAAATCATGCAACAAAAGCACGAATCTACCTCTTTAAGATGAAAATTCCTATTTTGATGGAGATAAGAAAAAGGGAAATGAAACTATAAAACACCTGTGTTTCTCAAATCTGAAAACAGAAAGAAATCCACCACTCGAAGCTTATGGAGTAAGATTAGAGCAAAGAAAATGGAAATGTCCTATATAAAAAGAGGTACGAAGTTAAAGAGACGACTCAGGTCAAGTCAAGACTCGTTCAGATTTCTGAAAAGTAAACTTTACGATACGCCAGAAAATGTGTACAAGACTTTTTCCGAGCAGCCGAATTGGAAGAGAGACGCCGAATAAAGGGAAATTATGAGGGGGCTGTAGACGGGGGTGTGCATGACCCCAGAAGAAATACAGGTACATGGATAGTCAAGATTTTTTTTATTTTTTTTTTCGCTTTTACTATTTTTATTTTTTTCGCCTTTTAATGCCTTGTTCTGCCCATTCTTTTAAAATCGAACCATTGTTTGATCTCCATTATTAGCCTCGGGGTTAAAATCGGATTTTTAGTATATTTTGAAAAAAAAAAATTGTTGAGAATATCATAAAATATATGGTTAAAATTAATTGTTGATTTTAATTTAAATTAAAATTTCAATTTTATTTTTTACCTAACAGAGGCTTACAAAATACATTTTCTCTTCTTTTTCTTTTTAACTTTACATTTTTTAATAAAATAATATTAAACGCAAATTCAAAACATTTCATTATTTTTTTAACCACACATTTTTTTATCAATCTACTATTCTAAAATTGATACTCAAAAGAAAACGGGGCTCAAACATGTCCTCATTTTCAATCACGCATTCTTTCAATAAAATAATTATATTCCTAAACTTGAATTTTTTCTATTTCTTAACTACGCATTCTCTAAATAATCACTATTACAATATCTATTTTCCTACAAAGTGGAGTTTAAACACACCCACAAATTTCATCATTTTTTATCAAAATTTACTAAAAATTTAATATTAAGCTCCTGTTTGAGCCACATTATTTGAAAACTCTCCAATAAATCATATATATGGTGTATTTGAGCCACATTATTTTGGAAAAATGTATTCTGGAATAACAGATTGATGAAGAATATGTGGTTGAAAAAGAAAGAAAAATTATTGATATGATGGAAAATATTTTATTGAAAAATGTGTGGTTGAAAATGAGTAAAAGAATGAGAATAAAAAAATAATGTGGCACAAACATTGACTAATTCACACCAAAAGAAGACAATCTTAGATATTTGACTAGGGGTGGTTAAAAGGTAAAATCTCAATAAGTCCATGTTTGATATCCTTTAATTTATTTTTATTTTTGCTACACAGTCATTTTCAACCACATTCGTATAATAAAATATTCACACAAAAACACATTTTTTCCCACTTTTTAGCCATTTATTCTTCAAAAAATACTATTCAAAACAATGTTTTTTAAACTTTTAAGAACGTCAAACAGAGCCTAAATATATTTAATAGACTCAAGTGAAAAGTTTTAGCTCATGTTTGGTACATATTAAAATTTTCATTTTCATTCTTTTACTCATTTTCAACCACACGTTTTTCAATAAAATAATATTTCTCATCAGTCAATAACTCTTCCTTTTTTTTCAACCACACATTCTCCATCAATCTATTATTCTAAAATATATTCTTCCAAAATAATGTGGCTCAAAAATACCATAAACGTCTACTGTGAAAATTAAAATTATAATTTTAATCATTGAGGTAAAGTCAATAATTAATTTTGAATCATTTATTTAATGGAACCTACAACTTTTCAACCACACGTTTATTCCTTTATCAAAATTTACTAAAAAAATCTAATTTTAATTTCCATCAAACAAGGGCTATAGCATAGCTATTTTTTCTTTGTTGTGTTTGTAAAGTAATCGTGCATTTTTTTATATGGGGTCGAGATACGGAAGGTCGAGAAAATACAATACGTAACTAAACTATATTTTTTTACTTTAACTTAAATTTTATCAATTTTTTAAACTACGACTTAATGGTATCTTCCAAAGTGCCATAAAAATCTCCCAGTGACAAGTTTCACATGTAGCTTGTTTGGTAGGGATTTTTTGGAAGAAAAATTGATTTTGAATAGTGATATGATGGAAAATGTGTGGTTGGAAAAGAAAAAAAAAATTATTGATGTGATAAAAAATATTATTTTATTGAATAATGTGTGTTTGAAAATGAGAATTGATTTACTGTAAAATTTGAGAATCCGTAACAAACAGGCTCCATGGTAATATGTTACAGTTGCCTAAATTATTGGTTGTTTACCAGTGACAATATTTTATTCGCGCTGTTTTGCCAACTGTCATAGAGTTTATTGTTAATTATAATATATAGATATTATTAAGATATAAACGCGTAACATTACCTACTACATTAATTTCACGTGTCCTTACTTCGATAGATATTTTATATTAATTATTTTATTGCGGTCAAAAAATGACTTCTTAGTATAGGATAATGATTTCTCGATAAAATTAAAAAAAAAAAAAAAAAAAAAACTGAATTAAATTATTAAACTTGCTTAAGAAGTTTTAACTATAACTATTAGCCATTGTTTTATGGGGATTAAAATTTGATTTTTAATAAATTTTGATAAAAAGTAATGAGATGCGTGGTTGAAAATTTTCATGTCTCGTGAAACATGTGGTTGAAATCAATTGTTGACTTTGATTTAAATTAAAATCTAAATTTTAATTTTCACCAAACACGAGATTAAAGGTTCCATGTGATAGATTTTGGTTCGATGAATGAGATGAGTACGAGCATTTAACAATAACATAGAGAAAAAAATGCTATAGAATATCTGATGTCCAATTTCAAAAATTAAGTGTAATTTCAATCTCTTGTTTTTGCTATAGAGTTTTAATTTTTTAACAACAAATTTTGAGAACATTACATTTAACCATTGTTTGATCCTCATTATTTTTAAAATATTTTTATTTATCTTCTTTTCAATTACGCATTTTTCAATAAAATAATATTACACACAAATCTAAAAATTTTCCTTATTGTCAACCGTACATCATTCGTTAATCTACTATTTCAAAATGTATTGTTAAGGAGGAAAATAAGGGTCAAATTAGGGCTGTCAATGGTTTGGATTTTGTTCTGAATCCGACGAAATTAATGGGAGATGGATTTAGGGTCTCAGTCCGATAACCCGATCAGGATCCGAATTCGATAATTCATTAATTAAATGGATCAGATGTGGATATAGGTCAATCCAATCCGATAACAATCCGACCCGATTTGTTATAAATAATTGAGTCGGTAAAATATTTTTATGGCGTATTATTTGTCACTAAAGAAATGAAAAAATAAATAAATTTAGAATAAAAAAGTATTCAAATTCAAAATATAAAAAAGTTGAAAAATTTATAATTATTAAAAATGTTTAAGAATTGGAAAATTTGTAAAAAAAAAAAAATTATTTCAACCAACGTTTTAAAAATCGACCCGGGGTCGAATCAATATCAAACCGGTTGTCAAATTGAATAAATAACTATATACATAAATGTAAAATATTATAAAAATAATAGATTTTTAAAATTTTAGTTTACTAATTTAAAGTAAATAAATACCTATATTTTTCTTAATTAAATTTATTTTACAACTTCAAAAACTAATAATTAATATGTAACAAATAATTTGATTTGTTAATTGANCTGAATTAAATTATTAAACTTGCTTAAGAAGTTTTAACTATAACTATTAGCCATTGTTTTATGGGGATTAAAATTTGATTTTTAATAAATTTTGATAAAAAGTAATGAGATGCGTGGTTGAAAATTTTCATGTCTCGTGAAACATGTGGTTGAAATCAATTGTTGACTTTGATTTAAATTAAAATCTAAATTTTAATTTTCACCAAACACGAGATTAAAGGTTCCATGTGATAGATTTTGGTTCGATGAATGAGATGAGTACGAGCATTTAACAATAACATAGAGAAAAAAATGCTATAGAATATCTGATGTCCAATTTCAAAAATTAAGTGTAATTTCAATCTCTTGTTTTTGCTATAGAGTTTTAATTTTTTAACAACAAATTTTGAGAACATTACATTTAACCATTGTTTGATCCTCATTATTTTTAAAATATTTTTATTTATCTTCTTTTCAATTACGCATTTTTCAATAAAATAATATTACACACAAATCTAAAAATTTTCCTTATTGTCAACCGTACATCATTCGTTAATCTACTATTTCAAAATGTATTGTTAAGGAGGAAAATAAGGGTCAAATTAGGGCTGTCAATGGTTTGGATTTTGTTCTGAATCCGACGAAATTAATGGGAGATGGATTTAGGGTCTCAGTCCGATAACCCGATCAGGATCCGAATTCGATAATTCATTAATTAAATGGATCAGATGTGGATATAGGTCAATCCAATCCGATAACAATCCGACCCGATTTGTTATAAATAATTGAGTCGGTAAAATATTTTTATGGCGTATTATTTGTCACTAAAGAAATGAAAAAATAAATAAATTTAGAATAAAAAAGTATTCAAATTCAAAATATAAAAAAGTTGAAAAATTTATAATTATTAAAAATGTTTAAGAATTGGAAAATTTGAAAAAAAAAAAAAATTATTTCAACCAACGTTTTAAAAATCGACCCGGGGTCGAATCAATATCAAACCGGTTGTCAAATTGAATAAATAACTATATACATAAATGTAAAATATTATAAAAATAATAGATTTTTAAAATTTTAGTTTACTAATTTAAAGTAAATAAATACCTATATTTTTCTTAATTAAATTTATTTTACAACTTCAAAAACTAATAATTAATATGTAACAAATAATTTGATTTGTTAATTGAAATAATGAAAAAAAATATTTATATTTAGAATTGAAATTTAATTTTACCTTATCCCACATCGAATGTCAATAGAAAACTAGAAGATGTTCTCTCATTTAAAAAGAAATATCACGATGGTAGAAGTCAATATTGGACTTGCTAGTAAAAATAGGTGGGCCATTTGGCCTCAAGTTAGTTCAAAGTTTTTTAAAGAATATAAAATTATTTTGTTCCTAATTTTTATTAATTTCGAATCGGATATTCGATAGTGTTGATACCGACCTATGAGGTCATTGAGTTCGGCTACATTACTTTACTATCAAGAAGCTAAGGTGAGCTCGGTAATGTCCCAGTTCAGATCGGTCCAGTAGTTAGCTTACTCTGAAAGCTATTGTATTCTTTCGAGGCACTGCAACCGTTCATCATTGCAAATCACTGACAAGATCTCCTAGCTTCCAATTAGCTGAGCACACGTGGAAAGGTCTTGTGTCAGCGCCACCTCTAGTCCACCAATCAGAAGACTTAGCTTGTCTAGCCAAGGGAGGCATTTACTGTTGGGGCCCACAATCCCATCACCTCGTAATCAGTAATGCGGCGCTGAGCTCGGGCTCCAATCCCATGATGCCAGCGCATAACTCTCCTCAGGTCGGTCTGACGGATTGACAAGACAGTAATTCTAGGTCCTAGTATGTCTCCCCTATAAAAGGGCCCAGAATCTCATTATAGGGGGCTCTCCGAGAGAAAAAAGAAAAATCACTAGGAATACTCATTGTAATCTCTCAAATATTCAAAAACATCGAAATAATACTACTGTTGGATCATGATGAAGATTCCTACTGTTCGTTATATTTAGACAAACATTTTATATACTAAGTTGGCTTCAATTTTGTGAATACGATTTTGAACGTCAACAGATAGCATGGCAAATCGAATATGGATTTAACAATCAAATATCTGTTGGATTATTGAATTTGATCGAATAATTTTTCTTATCGGATCGGATTGAATATAGGTAGATCCGATCCATTTACAGCCCTAAGTCAAACAGGCTCTTAATAATTATTTACAACTGTAACTTAAAATTGTTACACCATTATATAATTATTATCGTAAGTCTGTTACCACCAACGATCACCCATCGACACGAGAATATTGCATACGGCTATTATTACGACAGTTGAAAACATGATATTTATTTATTTATTGGATATGATTTTTTTATTTCCAATAATGTTATCAAGAGAATGAAGGGGAAAAAAAGGGTTTTCCATTCCAACACAAGTACCCCCAAATAAGTCCTTGTTTAACAACAATTAAAACAAAACTTTTTTAAAAAAAATTCATTTTCAAATACATATTCTTATAATAGATTATGTCGCACGTAAATCCAAAAAAAATCTATTTTTTAACCACACACTTTTCAAAAAATTACTATTTAAAACTCATTTTGATAGTTGAAAAAAAGGGTTTTCCATTCCAACACAAGTACCCCCAATAAGTCCTTGTCTAACAACAATTAAAACAAAACTTTTTTTTTTTTTAAATTCATTTTCAAATACATATTCTTATAATAGATTATGTCGCACGTAAATCCAAAAAAAATCTATTTTTTAACCACACACTTTTCAAAAAATTACTATTTAAAACTCATTTTGATGGTTGAAAAAAAGGGTTTTCCATTCCAACACAAGTACCCCCAATAAGTCCTTGTCTAACAACAATTAAAACAAAACTTTTTTTAAAAAAAAAATTTCATTTTCAAATACATATTCTTATAATAGATTATGTTGCACGTAAATCCAAAAAAATCTATTTTTTAACCACACACTCTTCAAAAAATTACTATTTAAAATTCATTTTGATGGTTGTCAAACAAGGGCTAAGATGGAGAATTTTTAAACAAGAAGACGACATTTTTATCATTTATTCCCAAAAAAATGAAAACCAAACCTTATCCATTCTTATGAAGTTTCTATTTGATTCAATTAAAAACTGAGATTAAAATTTAATATAAAGTCATCAATTAATTTTAATATAATATTTTATAAAATTCTTGATTTTTCAACTACACATTTAATCAAATTTTTTATGGAAAATTACTAAAAATCTAATTTCCATTCAAATCAAACAAGGAAAACCATGTCCAAAAAGACATCAGTGTTTTAAAAATCGACCCGTTCATCGAACCAGAAAGAGTAAGGGTCGAAAGGTCGAACCGGGATCCGCCCGTTTTTTTTAATAATATTACAAAAAATCATCAAATGAAAACAAGTTTTTTTAAATCACAAAAATTATAACAAGCACTCATGCATACAATTAATATAGATAATTAAATTCAATCAACAAATCAACGTCCTGCTCAATCCAATTACGTAATGTAAAATAAGTTCATAATTTTAAGTAATTATCAATGTTAACTTGAAAACTTAACAGTTTCACACCAGGTTGTTATCCAATAGAAAAATGTCATATTCATTTTAAGTACTTGAAGTAGTTCTAACATAATAAATATTATAACAACGAGCTTAAATAGTTAAACTTATTACCTTGAACATCCGTATCATTTTCATGATCATTAACAACGGGAATTGCATATTCTTCATAAATAGCATTATCTAATTCTTCATACTTGAAATCCTGGGTGGTATCTCTTTCTCTGTTCAAAAGTCTGTCTTATTAGTGCACTCACAATCAACTAGCTCATGTGATCTTTTCTTACAATGAAGTCTATGAGGTTGTACAAGAAAATTAGTTATATTAAAAAAACTTTATCGATAAATGAGGCATTAATAAACTTGTGACATGGTAGAGAGTTTTAGATTATAGACCTATTCTTCAACCGCAAATTATAAGTAACATAGACAAGATCGTTGAGTCTTTGATGTTCCAATTTTATTTATTTTTTACTTTTTATTTTCGTGTGTGTGAATGTGTTCAAAGATATTCCAATTCCTTTCGCATCCAGAGGAAGAAGTTGTTTGAAAGAGAATTCGAATAGCTATCTTTTGTAAAGTTGGAGCACTGTATCTACACAATTTCCACCACGCATCTACATGTTATCTAAAAGTTAGTTTTAAGCATTATATTAAGTAAACATATAAAAAAATAATTAAATTTAAATGCCCACAAGGTTGTAAAGACTTTCTAGTATTACATGCATATTGTCTTCCAAAACTTCCTTCACGATCTCGATACATCCTTTTAACGACTTTCTAGTATTACATGCAGATTGTCTTCCAAAACTTCCTTCACGATCTCGATACATCCTTATCTCTCCCATTGATTTTGTCTTATCATCACAAATGCTCTTGATCTTAAGTAAATTGAAGAGGCTTTGCATGATTTTCTACTTTTTGACAAAATCCTTATTCATAAATGAAACGGGATTAAGAAAATAAGCCGTGGCATGTATGTTAAGGCGTAGATGTTTATCCCATTGTTCCTTGACGATATCAGTGTGAGGCTTGTACAATCTTTTCTTATTTAAAAATACAATTTTGATTCATTTTCGTGTCATATGCACTCCATCATATACATAACCCAGTGAAAGTTTTTCATCGAAATCTACTATTTGTAACAATCTTACGATAGGAGCCACAATTTTCACAACCATCAAACAATCCTCCCAAAATTTGTTGTCCAAGATGATATAACTTACAAGTCTCCCGATTGCACTTTTTGAAAGTCTATGGCTTGTGAAATGCCTACTTGTTGCCAAACTTTTGCAGTACTTGGTTGTGATCATAAACACTTCTCAGTGTAATAAACGTGGTAGCAAAATGAGTCATGGCTGGACGTACAATTTTCTTCCATTCAGGTATTTTTCTCAACTAAGACAAAAAAACTGTGTGGTTATACACAAATATTGTAATTTTTGAAGCACGTAATGCAAGGGAATGCACACGAGGCATACTACTGATATCTTTCAAAATAAAATTCAAGCAATGTGTAGCACAAGGAGACCAAAAAATGTGGTCATACTTTTCATGCAATAATTTTCCTGCCGCCACATAGTTAGCTGCATTATCAGTTTCCATATGAACAACATTACGAGGTCCAACCCATTCAACTACTTGAAAAACACAAGTTACGCAATGTTCGAGCATCTTTCCCTGCATCTAACGCATCAAAAGATGTTATAAATGCAATCCCAGAAAAGCAATATACTAAAAAAATGATTAAGGTTCTATGTCTTCGATCACTCCAACCATCGTCCATAATTGTACATACATTATTTATCCACTGGCTTTGATAAGTATCAACCATTAATTGACATTATTTTTTGCAATCCCTCAACAAATTAACACTGACGTCGTTATAAAATGGACCTTTGAATCTCGGGCCAACTGCAGCAGTAGCATCCAAAGTAAGTTGAATGCAATCATCATAAAACCACCTAACTCAAGACAGATGGGCTCTCTTCACTGCTTGTTTATCCACTAAAACACTCTTCAAACTAAGCCAATCTCCAGAAGTAGTCCTTGGAGCAAAATATGTTTCAATCCCTTCACTTGCTTTTCTCTTCGCTTTTTTCTTGCCTTTGTTTTTGTAATGGTTTATTTATTTCTTGAATTTCATCTCCTCCAATTTCTAAATCTATAGGATTTCCCCCGTACGTATAGTCACGAGCCTCTTTAGTCTCTTATTTCTTTTGAGATATATCCTTAAAAATTCCTTGAAATTTAACCCTAACATCAAAATGAACTTTCCTACATTGAGATATTTGACCTTTAATTCCAGCAAGATGATACTTCATTCTATTAATTTCCCCACCTTTAAAGCTATTGTTGCAATAAAGACACGTGTTGAAGAAAGTGTTCCCATGCACTATCGCTCTTTGCACGACTAGAAGGTGTGGAACTTATAGATCGTCTTCCCAAAGATTGAGTATTGCTATCCATCCTAAATAAAAGGCAATGAAATGAATATAAGTGTTATTCAACAACAAAAAGCAAAAATGAATCCATTTGGATTCCTAAATAAAGAATTAAAGATATTTTTTTGCCATTAAACGTTCAGATCTGCACATCCGAAGATACATATGCATAAACTATAAAGAATTAATTTTTTTTACCATTAAAAATAAGAATTATCAAGTATTTAAATGTTTTCAAGTCCCTTGTCACCAGAGGCAAGCAAAAAGGAATCCATTTGGATTCCTAAACAACATGATATTGATTTGCACGCAATTGAACAGCTAAATATATTTTTTCACCATCAAACAATAGAAATTCAAAGAAACAAAATATAAAGCATCATAAATCACACACAACTAAACCGCAAATGCATATAAAAATCTATAAATTACAATAAGTACACAGAGTTGCAGACTACCGACTCAATAGAAATTAGTAAATTATAGCAAGATTAAAGTTTCAACAACTAAATAAACCAATAATTTCTCATCCAAAACAAAAATCATTATCGTTATATAGTGACGAGAAATTTAACCTTATGAAAATCCTACTAGAAGGATTGAAAAATGAAAACTAAATAGTCAGGAGTCTTCCAAAAAAAAAAAAAAAAAAA
>CAIGRF010296440.1:0-12640 GCA_903798235.1 Fraxinus ornus | reverse complement strand
GCTGATGTCGTAGAAGTTCTGATTCACTTTTTATTGAATGGCTCAGTAAATATAGCTCCAGAAATTTGTTCACGAAAATATGTTCGGATTCAAATCACCGCAAGTGCACGGTTCGTTGACAAGTAATAAAGTGAAAATCCTAAAATTTCGAGTATTGTTCCCCCGAGGATTGGTTTAACTTGATTTTTATTATCGAGACCTTAACCGAATCTATTAAACTCAAGATGATTTTTGACGTAAATTTTATAACTAAATTATGATTGACATGAAATTTAAACAAAAGTTTTGAAATGAAAGCAAAAATATGTTGAATGCAAAAGTTTGATGAAATTAATGAATGAAAAGCGCACTAAGATCCCGAATCACTAAGCAAGTTCACTTTTAACATCTATTTCACAATTCGATAACACAGTGAATGATTGACGAATCAATATTTCTAACTTATCCAATAATCTCTTATAGAATTGAACCTATTTTAGCATATAATTTGACTATATTTCTATGAAAAATGACATTTTGTAAATACTTAGAGATTCACGTAAAGTATAGCAGTATATTTCTATCCCTTATCGGCCCCTACGATGATTTATACCTTGTAGAATCTATTTCACTTCTTTCGAATGTATAAAATAGATCAACCAAACTCACATAATCACATGCATTTAACTATGGAAGCAAGAAAGTGTATATAAACCATTCAACACCCATCAATCGTGTTTGAATATCAAATTGCAAAATAGAAAATTAAAAGATCACATTGCGAGGTTCATCGTTCACCTAGTACATAAAAAGTCTAGCCTAGCATGGATAAAATAAAATAACAATAAAAATATTTAGGAGAAGATATCATCCAATTTTTGAATTTAAATCTTGCAATCTTGAATCTTGGAGTGAAAACCCTCGTTTTTGCCTTCTTTCTTGCTCTTCAATGCCTTTTTCTCTCAAATAATGTGTAACCCTTATTTCTGGACGACTTTTTACTTTTATAGTTGTCCTATATTCCTTTCCATAAGAGTTTGAACGAAAAAAAGAAATCAGAAAATTTCGCGCCGAAAACCTACCATGTGGCCGCATGGAACAAAAAATTCTCTCCTCTTGATTCCCTGGATGCATGTGTGCGGCCGCATGGTAGAGTGACTTTCTCACCGGACATCTTTCAGTATTTTTGTCATATCTTTCTCAAATCTTCATCGTGAGATCGACACAACTTTTTAATATTTGCACTCGAGTGCTCAAACTTTGATTGTACTTCATTTTAGTCGTTTTTCGCTTGTTTTTTCGAATTTTCACCACGTTCATTATTGTTGTCCTGCAAAACACAAATTACATCGAATTAAGCTATATTCCACATATTTATTAACAATTATCCATGTTTGTGACCTACAATAAATGTGTAAAAACACACTTATCAATAGCTATTGCCAGCGAGGGGTCCATGCATGTGAGTAGGTACCAGCGTAAAAGCGAGATGCTGAAGATCAAGACGTGTTGTAAAGAAGTATTGATGGGTTACGTTCTAATGATCAACTTTGCAATCAGTAGTTAGAATCAATAGGTCTTCAAATTGCTCATTTGAAAAAATGGAAACCTTCTTAAGTTTTGAAGTTCACTTTTTAAATTTTTGTTTAATTGATTTTTTATATTCTTATATTACAAGAATGACAGAGTGATTTCGTACTCTATTTTTGGTCTATTTTTAATTTGATAAGTGATTTCATATTTTAATATATAATTTCTAAATATAAAGAATCAAATCTAAATAGGTTGGTCCAGTTCATCAATCCTAAAGTTAAATATGAAACCAATGATTCCATTATTAAGATTCATTGATATTCGGTTCGGTTCCTTCATAATCGAATCGAACCAGATTGCGCTTCTGTTAAAATTTGCGTTAAATAGATTACAGACTCATTTGACAGTATTTATACTTTTGCTTCTGCTTCTTTTAGAAAAGCTTCACGAGGAAGCTACATTAAGTTAAGATGTGTTTGGTTTTTAGTTTTTAGTTTTTAGTTTTTAGTTATGAAAAATATTCAAAATGTGTTTTTTTTTTATATTTTGAGAAAATGTATTTTCAGAAGAAAAGTTAAATTTTAGTATTAATAGTAGAAAACCCCCTAAAAATGTTTTCATTTGCGATATAATCCCTCATTTATTGAAAATCGCAGAAAACCTTCTAGTTGAAACATTTTGTGCAAAAACCCCATATCATCAAATTTGCCGTTAACAATAAAAATGTCAAAATTAAAAAGTAATAATTGCAATTTTAGTATCCAATTTTTTTTGTTCTTTTACATATTATACCCATTTTTTTATGTACCACATACAATCTCAAACTTTTAAAATTTTATTTTTCACCCCACCCCACTCCACTTCACTTTGTCTTCTTCCTCAAAACTTTATTATTTTATTTAATTCCTTCCAAAACCCTCCTAAATCTTTCACCCCAAATTCATCGTTTCTTCTTCTCATTCCTAAGGTAAGTTCTCACACACTTGCAACTGTGCTTCACACAAGGTACGATGGACAGTTGAATTCATCGAAGGCAAAAACACCGTAATCCGCCTTAAGAGCTACCATGGCTGCTAACTTACGATGGTGGATGAGCCATTTCTTCTTGACATGATTGGAAAAAAGGTTCTGCAAACTATTCTGGCAACAAAAATGGACACTTCAATTGAATGTGAGGTTGTAAAAGAAGAGAATTATGTGAAACTAACGGCGAGGGAAGGGAAATTTTTGAGGGCTAATGGGGAACGTTGTCATGGAGGAATTCAATAACTCATGATATTTCTCATAGATCCGCAACTAATAACTGGGTTTTGTAGGAAGTGGATATTTCTAATCTTGGGAATGAGAAGAAAAAATAAGAAATTTGGAGTGAGGTATTTAGGAGGGTTTTGGAAAGAATTAAATAAAATAATAAAGTTTTGGGAAAGGAGATGAAGTAGGGTGTGATGGAAAAAAAAAGTTTTAAAGGTTTGAGATTGTGGGTGGTAAATAAAAAAAATTGGATATAATTTGTAAAAGAAAAAGAAGTTTGGATACTTAAAATTACAATTATTACTTTTTAATTTTGACATTTTTATTGCTTTTAACTGTAAATTTGACATTAGAGGAATTTTCACACAAAATGTTTCAATATGGGGGTTTCTGCGATTTCCAATAAGTAGGAGTTGTATCGCAAATGGAATCATTTTTAGACGATTTTCTACTATTATTCCTTAAATTTATAATATAAAACTCAAAATACATTTTTTTTTACGTTTTGAGTGTCTCAAGAGAAATTTTTTAAAATACTCAAAACATGAAGCAAGCGTTTAAATAAAATAGTATTCAAACAAAATTTTAAAAACTGTTTTTTTTAAATAAAATTTAAAAATTATAAAAAAAAATTGTAAGATAAATCTAAAACTCTTAAAAACTACGTTAACCAATTAAAATACGTTATAATTTTCTCTAGCGGTTCCTCTAACCAAATAAAATACGTTAAGAAATTTATTCAAATTAGCTCAAAAATAAATTTCTTAACCTCGAAAGAAATTTTAACTTTTTAAAAGTCCTAAAGTTCCATGAATAAACAAATCAAGCACATTTAAAATTCAATTCATTAAAGATTTTCAATTGCAATTGAGTTCTAGTATCCAAAACAGTTTAAAGCTTAGCCCATTTTTGTCAAACATTCTTCGAGAACTCATTTTTTTTTTCCAAAAAATTATTTTCAACGAACATTATCACAATAAAATATTTTACATATAAATCAAATTTTTTTTTTCTATTTTTTAACCACACATTATTAAAAAAATTACAATTATAAAAATAATTTTTTTTAAAAAAAATCTTTTTAACGAACATCAAGCGGAACTTGAGAAGAATCCAATCAAATTGACTCGATTGGATTCGATTCGACTATTAATTTCAATACTGGGGTCCACTCTTTACATTTGTACGATCCTGGCCAACAAACTCATGGGATGGAGTGCTTTTTCAGTCTGTTCAAACTTAAAGCCGTGCATTGAGCCATTTACCCTACCAAAATCATACTCACCAAAGGCCAAAATAAATTAGTAAAACCCTAATTTTTAAACCCTTTTCTCTTTGATCAACCCCTTTTGTCACCGATCTTTACTTTCCTCAGTTTTTTTTATTTCACTTTAGATTGAATTTCAATTTGCATTTCGTTTTGATTAGCTTCTCCTGTAATTTATGGATTCTCAGGATCCGTCTGCACCACTACCACCGCTTCGTCCCCACCACCAGCCCCACCCTCAACAAACCCCAACCATCTATGCGGGTCCACCCCAAACCCATCACACTCAACCCCAACAGCACAACAACCCTTACACCATTTCCAACAACAACAATTCTGCCACCACCACCGCTACTATGATGCAACAACAAAATTTGTACCCCTTTAACACCATGGCTTCTGCCTCTGCGTCCAAGCCACTGGATCATCACTACTCTGATAAATTGGTTTCAGGTGGCGGAGGGGAGGCTGGAGGGTTTAGCATTGAGTCTGCCAGAAAGAAAAGGGGTCGGCCCAGAAAGTACTCACCTGATAATAGCATTGGATTAGGTCTGTCCCCTGATCCTGCCACCAAGATTTCCTCTGCCATGTCCCTTACTGATTCTGGTGGTGGGGCCCCATTGTTTGAAACTGCTGCCAAGCGCAACCGTGGAAGGCCTCCCGGTTCCGTAAAGAGACAGTTGGATGCTCTAGGTTGTTGTCTCACCCGTTAAATCATTGTTTTTATTAGAAATACGTACATGCATTTCATATTCGAGTGATTATGTTAGTGTAATAATGAACTTCCTTTTCTGGTGGGTAGGAGCACAGGGAGTTGGATTTACACCACATGTTATTACAGTGAAAGTGGGTGAGGTGAGTTAGTTAATAATGCTATTTTGATGATGATGATGTATTAGTACATATAAAAAGGGAAATTTGAAGTTCTATGAAATTGTTGCTTGTTGCATTCCTTGGTATGGATTCATTGCAATTACTACCCAGAGAATGTCCTATCCTTTTGCTGAATTTATTTGTAGATTCACCTCATTCCGAATAGGAAAAGAATAATCATATAGGGAAGGAGTCATCGCTCAAGTAGTCTTCATAATTGCATTTTTTTATATGTTGTGACAATAATATTAACCGCTCCTTTGGTGATGAATAATACAAATTCAATTTGGTAAAATTATTGTTGAAATATACTTGAGTTGATAGTTGTGCAGCCAGACAGAGTCACATTATTAATTAGAATAAGTTAATAATTTTCTTTATGAAGTTAAGAGGCCAATGATAAGAACCCTACTAGAATAAAAAGTTATTTCTTTAGACAAGTATTGTTGTTAAAGGACAAGATGTCCATAAATTGATGTAGCAGAATGACAATGCTAAAATGGATGTGTTGGCATCATTAAAATGGATAAGAATCATAAGATAAAAATGGAATATATGCTATCAAGTGGAGGTAGCACCGACGGAGGAGTCAAGACATGTTTCGCATAAACCTAAAGAGGCTCTTGTTCATAAAAGTGACATGATCTGGAAAATGGTAGAAGAGAAAAGGGTAGACCAATCCTAACTAGGCAATTATGTTGCTAAAGATATAGTAGCTTTGGATAATAAAAAAAATGGATTCAAGTAGCCTACCCAGAATTTTTTGGGAAGAAGACAGCATCCGTTGGGAAACCAATTTATAATTTTTTTTTATAAATTCACTCAAAGTCAAAAATTAATTTCAACCACACATCGTAACTACTATTCATTTATAATCCACAAATTTTGTGGACCCACTACTATTTTTCTTTATAAATTGTTTTATAAATTTGTCAAAAAAAGGCTTAGTGCTTGTTTGGAGAAATTTTGAGTGGGACTGAGTGTGGTTGGTTCGGTCCGGTTCTGAAGGGAACTAAACCGAACTAAATACCGATGTGAATCTTAGAAATGAAATCATTAGTTTCATATCCAACTGTAGAATCGAACCAAAATCGAACAAACCAGTTTCGATCTAGTTCGGTTGGCTCTTTATATTGAAAAATTATAAAAATAAAGTATGAATCTACTTGTCAGATTGAAAATANGCAATGGATAAAAATCCACTCCAAAGCTCAATATCAACTCATAAAGGTAAAAAAATGATAAACTATTAAACACAACATAAACGGTAAAATCCGGATTGAAAATTAATTGCTAAGAAAATCCATATAACAATATATATTAAAATGCATGATCCTCAAGGATCTTGATGGTCGGTCACTTTGGAAACAACAAGAAATTTGAGTTCTTATGAAATATTGAACTAAAAATATTTTTTTCCTATTGGGTTGCATTGAAGCCATAAATTTGTAGAGTATCTATAAATTATTTCATTTTGAATTTTGACTACACATTAGGTTTTGCTATAAAGGAGAGGAAAAGAAATGTATGCAAAATGGATTTCTGATGTTTCAAATAACTAGTGCATCTTGGGTGTGCAATGCACTAGCGAGAAGAAAAATTTGGGAGACTGACTGAATTCACTATTGGTTCTCAAGGTAGTACCGAAAATCGGATCGAAACCAACTGGTTCTCGATTCGTGGTCCCTAAACCGACTCATTTAGTAGAGGAATTGAAACTGAACCGGTCAGTTCTATTTGGTTCTGGTCTGGTTCTATTGGTCCAGGGAAAGTATGTCCACCGCTTATTATAAATAGAAATGAGTCGCGGGTAAGTGGGTAGTAGTTGTGTATCCTACAAAATACGATCAAAATTAAGTTTGACTTTGACCTTTAATTATAATGAAATTATAATGTAAAACAAACAAGAACTTAGTTCGTTGTTATTGTTAGTAAAAGAAGTAAATAATTGAATTCACCCGTTGTGTGGAAATAGTTGAGTCAATATAGTTTTGGGTCATTGGTAAGATTCATTTAGGAGATGTTTGAATGTTGAGATAATAATAGTTTATATGTAGTTAGGTATGATATCTGTTTAGCTTAAAATATGTAAAAAAGGTATATAATCAAAAACTCCCTGGTATGGGAGCTTAACACCTTTTTCCCAAATATTTGGCTTTGATGTAATCTGTGAAGTATGGTAAAATTTTATAGAACAGGTGATCATTTTTTTATGAATGCATGAATATATATGTAGCTGCTTCGTATCCCTTTTTGGAAAGATATTAGGGTTCATAGCTTCTTTTTGATAAGCATGAATATGCTTTAATATTTTCTCATGTGTTTGTTGTTCCATAAACCGAGTGAAGTTGAAGGTTGAGTTTATAGTTTTATTTAATAATTCAGAAATGAGCCATGATCGTGATTGTGACCTAGGATATAGGTTTATAGAACCTTTGGTTGTTTAATCACAAGACAATTTGGTGCCATAAATCACTTCATTTGCAGTGATAGATAGCGTGTTATTAAAGGCTAATTAGTGTCGTCCTTTTGATACATGATTGAAAGTTTTTCTTAATTAAAATTCTAAAAATAAGAGTACTCAGAAAATAATTGAGGTCGGAAAAAGGTGACTGCAGAAAAGCTTTTGAGTTTTCTATGAAGTTGTACTTCGTGTCTTGAGCATAACACCCTTTGATGGGAATCATTTTGTTTTAAGTTAATAATCTATTTCGCCTTTAGTAGGGACCCAGGTTTGTCTCAGAGTTTTGCAAATGAGGGTTACATTTGTGAAGTTTTGCTTCATAGGCGACTATTTATTTAATAATGCTATTAATTTTATGAAGGCTTAGGAACTTTGGAAAAATTCCATGATAAAAAGTGTTATTGGAGCTTTGTGCAACAACAAGAAGTTAAGTGTTTCTTCAATGATATTGGCGCTGATAACATGAATAACTTTTTACCATTTCATTCAATCTTGTGTTTTATCTAGTGAATGATCCAAATGGAATCAAAATAGTTTGCAATTGTATTGCACCATCACTCAGTTCCATAAAACACGACTTGTTTAGAAACCTGTTTTGTATGATTTGCTTTTAAAATTGTTCTGTATTCTCCAATCAGTAGGAGCTATATAACATTTCTATACTCTGCCTAAACCTCTCTAATTCTATAAATTATATCTTCTTTTAAATTCTCACTCAATAACTATTCAACCTAAATACATATGACAATTGCATATTTTGCCAACCTTATACTCTATTATGATTTTACTATCATCCTTATTCTCCTTCTATGACGAAAACACATTTTTTGCTTAGTATAGTTAACTCAAAGGGCTTCTCCATAGTAATTTTATTTGCATCTACTCTAAATAAATGTTGAGTTACTTATATTAAATAAGAAAAAGGAAAAAAAAAAAGCATGTTATGATAACATGAGTACTTGTAAGTACCAGTTGAAAGGCTGGAGTTTTGCCTCTTGCACCATTTAAGAACTGCTTGAGTCAATTTATTTGTAACGTATGATTCTATATCTTATGTCAAATGTGTTAAATGCTTAGTTAATGAAACTAGGAGCAAGATAAATCTTAAGTTAGAACAATTTGAGAAACAGTTTGAACAGCAAAGGTTTCTGGTTAAGTAGATTTAAGACGGAATCCATAATTTCCTTGCACTCATAGTATGAATAAGGATGAGCTGGAATCAAGATAGATGATCAGGTTGTCCTTAAGAGCACTTGTTTTAGCCTTTTAGGTAATTAGTTCGATTATTGGTAAGGAAAGAGAAATAAAAGACAATGTTATGTGTGAGACTAAGGCTGGTGTAAGGATGACCTGGAATCATGATAGATGATCAGGTTGTCCTAAAGAGTACTTGTTTAGGTAATTAGTTCACGAGGAATTAAAGATGATGTTATGTGCGAGACTAAATCTGGTTACATGATACGAATGGAAAGAGAGAAGTGTTATGGCGTTTCTGTGATTGGAAAATACATACCAGGGCAAAAGACAAGTTCTATAGAACAACTATTGGACTAGCTATGCTTCATGGTGCTTAGAATTTGGGAAATTAACGAGCAAAGCTCCTATTTGTTGGAGTTATATGTAGAACAATTATTAGACTAGCTATGCTTCATGGTGCTTAGCATTTGGGAAATTGATGAGCTATGCTCCTATCTGCTACAGTACCATTATTTTTTTCCTAATCTTTTGTGCAATCGGTTGATATTAAAATCCTCATTCCATCACTATTTGTATTTTGAGGTATTAAAAATACATTTTATTTTTCTGAAATTACATTTGGTCTCTGTTCTGATTTACGGTTTTAGTAACAAGTACTAAGAAAACCTCTTTTTAGTATTCGGATCTGAAAGAAAATGAGTTAGATTGATTTTCATACTAAGGAAGATATTTAACACTGACATTCTACTATTAATTGATTTCTTTTCTCTTTTTCTTTGGTGGCAAAGAGCATGATAAATTAACTTTTACTGTTTTGTTTTTCCTTTTTCTTACTAATCTAGTATCTAAAAGAAGCCTATGCATTAAGGAATAATCCATGAATTTTCTTGTTCCTTAATTTTTTTTTGTTTGGCTCTCATCTTTTGCAGGATATAGCTGCAGAGATCATGGCTTTCTCACAGCAAGGTCCTCGTACTGTTTGCATTCTATCTGCTAATGGTGCCATATGCAATGTCACCCTTCGGCAACCAGCAATGTCCGGCTGCACAGTAACATATGAGGTATGTGAAACTTGTTACGGATACGGCTATGGTGTTTATATGTCCTATACTTTTTTTCCCATTGATGATGCGTTGCTTCTTTTATCTCAAAAACAAGAGAGGTTCTAAAATGTCATAAATGTTCTAGTTATTCCTATAGATATCTTTACTCAACTTAAAAATATATGTATTCGTAAATGTGTTTGTAAATCAACATTTGCACATATGTGAAGGCTTTTAGGGTCCGAGGATTCTATTAATGGTGAACTTGCATATCATTTATTTGTAAAGGTGTTTTGCCAATGTGATTTATCTTTCTCATGTTTTACCGACATCCTTTGAGCTTTCTTCTCTCACAAGAACTAATTCAATAGACCAATGTGTCCTACTAGTGCTATCTTTATCGAATTCACAGTGGGCTAAATGGGTTTGATATATTGATGGTGATTTGATAATGGAAGCAATATTAAATTCATTTGTTATGACAAAAACATGCCA
The DNA here is from genome assembly GCA_903798235.1 of Fraxinus ornus. Classification (NCBI taxonomy): domain Eukaryota; kingdom Viridiplantae; phylum Streptophyta; class Magnoliopsida; order Lamiales; family Oleaceae; genus Fraxinus; species Fraxinus ornus. The sequence continues at coordinate 2,538 of CAIGRF010296440.1, read as the reverse complement.
TGCCTATGCTTTCTTTCTGCCACTTCTTTTATGCAGTATGAAATTCGTTTGTTATACACTTAAATTGGAAAAGAATATTATCCAACTCATTTTTGTGGGTGATAAGAAATGTAGTAGCAGCACAATAGGCAATGACTCTATCCTCTCCTAAGTATAGACTCTTGCCTTTTCTACTTTTTACTGGCTATTTTTCAATAAAGGCTCACATTGACTCTTGATAAAATTAAGCATTCACGGCATACAAATAGATACATAGTGGGTACTTGAATCAGAGGGTTCGCAATCTGATATTCCATGCAAATGCAAACTAAAAGTGTGTGACAAAAGTGGCAAGCAACATGGGAGAGTCAAATGGGAGTACATTTAACTATATACCACTCGATATTTAGAGGAAAAAAAAAAGGTTCTTTTTTCTCCTTATTTAGGAGACACTGGAGACTCAAAAAGATAAAAAAGCAAAGGTTGAGATTGTATGATGATAAAGATCGAGCTAAATTAAATTTTTCTTAGATGAGTTGAATAGGAATTTTGAAGCCATCTTTCTAAACTTGGTCATATCTGAGCAATATTAAATCAATACTAACATATGTTTGAGTTTGTTGTTGTAGCTTGTGCATGACACTGCATTCCTCTATTTGCAGGGTCGGTTTGAAATCATCTCTTTGTCAGGTTCCTTCTTCCGATCGGAGAGTAACGGTGGCAGCCGAACTGGTGGCCTAAGTGTCTCATTGGCTGGGTCAGATGGTAGAGTTTTGGGTGGTGGAGTTGCTGGAATGCTTAAAGCCGCATCACCAGTACAGGTATAGTTTTAGACTCTCTGTGCGTATGTATATCTGTTAAGTCATTTTAAACCATTGAACTGTACTTTTCTCTACCAGATTGTGGTGGGCAGCTTCATTGCAGATGGGAAAAAACCCAAGTCTGAGCCATCTTTGGCTGCACCTGTGCATATGTTGAACTCCGGTGCTCCAGTGATCGGGGTCGGTCCTTCTTCAAGTGATTCATCTGAGAATGACGGTGGTCCTCTTAATCATGGCTCAGAACCTTACAGTGGCCAGCAAATTCCAAATATGTCAATGTATTCAAATATGGGCTGGCCAAATTCCACCATCAAAATGTTTCCTAATTAACCTTACTTTCCCTTGAATATAATGCGCCAGTTCAAGCTTGAGAGGTTGGTTACCAATGCTAACAGGCGGAGTTCTTCCTTCCTAGAGTCAATTTTTTCATAAAAAATGTCTTTTTATTCTCTTTAGCTCTTATTAGTGTTAGGAGATGAGGATGTTCTCTTGCAGATTTAAATATGGCTAATTTACTGCAAGCTAACGCATGTTTTCTGCATTCTTGGTGTGTGTGACTACATTTATGAACTTCATTTATAAATTATTGGATATAAAATCCTTAAGAATGGATTTACATTACAAGAAATCTCTTACTAAGTCTCCAGTATACATTAAGATTTTTATTTTAATTATTTTACTCATTTTCAACCATACATTCTTCAATAAAATAATATTTTCAGTCACATCAATAACGTTTTTTTCTTTTTTAACCACACTTTCTTCATTAATTTACTATTTCAGAATATATTCTTTCAAAATAATGTGAATCAAACACACCCTAATTACAAGGCATGACATACATTTGATGCATCACTATGAAGATCAAAACTTGGATTGGTATATCGTTTTGAAATTTTTATACGTCAAGACCGCTCACAGCTTTGATGATTTCAATCTTAGCATTGGTTTTTTTATTTTTTATTTTTAAAAGTAAAACACAAATACAGGTTCAGTAGATTTTCAGGCTTGATTGGAATTCTCTAACCATGTAATATATTGAAGTCGCATAGGTGGGATATATAGTGACCTCCAGAATTAATAGTGCGAAGAAATGAAATACGTGTGAAAGATTTACTTTCCATACAAAGATGAAGCATGTAAAATCTTTAAAGATCTTAAAACTGTAAAGGTAATGTCTGTCCATCTAAACAAAAGCACGTATTTGGCGAAGAAAGCCGAGAGGTCCATACTCTTGATAACGACAATAGTTTCAACTCTAAAATGCAAGTGAATCGGTAACTTGGTTTCACTCTTGATATATGTAGGTAACTAAATCTTGATCAAAAAAGGTGATGTCTATTGCATTTGAGAATATTCTGGATAGTCCATTGTCCTTCATCTTGAGTGATGCAATGAACGGTGAAGGTCGAGCATGTTTCTACTCAAATATGATAACCTGAGCTATCTGATCCCTTTCAAAATAGTATGTAACCCAGACTCAAGAAAAAAGACATTCCTCAAATGAAGTGAATGCTCGTGTGCAGTGTTCAAGCTGATCTTGTATAAATTCATCCTTGACACATTGGTGTTGATTGGTGAAGTACACCAAAGAACCAATATAGGTGGTGATACGAGAGGAAGAGTAAGAAATGCCAAAGAGAGCGTGATAGAAAATGATATAGAGTTTATAGATCCATATATGCTTTAATCAATTCATTTTCTCATATAATAGACCCTAGATTCATCTCCATGTTGA
>CAIGRF010296437.1:0-11695 GCA_903798235.1 Fraxinus ornus | reverse complement strand
TCACAGAGTAGTGGATTTGTGTTAATTTGTAAAGTTTTAAATAGCCTTCTTATGCAGCACTTTTTAGATAGCGTGTTAGCTGAACTTCCCTAGAGCCGTATGCACCCTTAGCTACAAATGTGCAGCTATGGTATATGAATGAAAATATGTTGTTTTTATTGAAAGAATTAGTACCCCGGCAAGTGGGTGAATTATTGAGCAAAAGAGGTTCTCCTTTTATTCTTCATAAGATTAATGGAGGCTGGATGCATGTGCAAAAATTCAAAATATTTAGACAGTAATTTCAACAAGCAAATGACAAACTCTAAAAATATTGGTATTGGTATATGTGGATAGAAGATAATTACCATGAAATGGGAGGAGAGTGTTTTTGGCTAGATCAACATGCTATACTTAGTCAATTGTATAGTGGGAATCAAACATTTGACATCCCTTTTTTGGATAAAAGATTGATATTACCCATTCACACTTGTAAGAAAAATAGATAATAATAAAATCTGAAATATATTTCTGGGTTATAGTGCCTGTATTTCACTGATTAATTGTTCACAATTTCATTGTTAGGTGAATCGTGAATGATAACTTTTCCGAGCACTTCTTTTTCAGCAGTCTAGCAGTGTCTGAATGAGGTTCTTATATCATTAAGTTTAATCGTGCTCATGTTTGGATGTGATTTACTTTGCTACATAAACAAACTGGCTCTACCATGCTGCTACATCAGGATTGTCCTGCAATAATATTTTATCTGTGTTTTTCTCTTCTTTCTATCATGCGGGGAATGAACCTAAAAAGTACCCTAAAAATATATTGAGAGCATTATAGACGCTTTTCTTATTAATTGAGCAAAACTTCTAAATATGTGTTATCTCTGTTGGATGTGAAGATATTAAGAGGTATACATACCATGAATTAAAGATTTGTAGTATTTTAGTGATGCCAGTCTGAAATACGCATCTAGCCTTTTATTCTCTGGTTACCTCCCAATTTTTTGGAAAATTTATCCCTATTTCATGTTTAAGGCGTGTACACGTTTTAGGGGTCAATCTTTTTCTTATAAGTATTGATTTTGTACTTGTCTTCTATGCTTGTGACTGTCCTATGGGCCAAAATGTCTATTTATTGTCTTTTACCCATCCCCCAATATATTTATTGGAATTTGTTCAGAAGCTTGCACATTCAATCTACTGACTGCATTGCTTAATTTACACTCTCTTAAAACTTTGATGATCTTGATAGTAAGGGAAATACATGTATTTTATCTATATATCTATAATTAGATTTTCTTAATTATAAAATTAGTTGATTAGTTTCATTTTTCTTATAATTCAATACTTTTTTGTAGTGTGAGATGACGGGTTGTGGTGGATGTTGGTGCTGGGGCTACTCACGTTGTACCCGTTGCAGAGGGCTATGTCATTGGAAGCAGCATTAAGTCGATTCCTATTGCTGGAAATGATGTCACTCACTTTGTCTGGCAGCTCGTGCAAGTATGTTTCGTTGATTTTTTTTTTTTCAGGTTCACAATTAGCAATCTGATGTATCCAATGTTTATCTTGAATAATTTTATTGGGGATCTTGCACAAGAGGAAACATTCTTCACTGTTGAGCCTCACATTCTTTCTTTTCCTTGTAATTTAAGTTTGCACTTATAACTACTCTTGTAATATCTCACATGTTTTGAGAGACATAGGTGCGGTGAAATGCATAAAAAACACCAACAACTCGTGCACTCTACACTAAGAGACGAAAGCTATGGTTTTACCTTGCTGTTTCATTTTTTCAAGTTTAGTCTTTGTTGGGATTCAAAAACACCAAATTAGCCAAATCAAACAATCAATCAACAAAAATAAAGTGCAAGAAACTGAAAATTGAAAAATGAACACGAGAGATTTTCGCCTTAAGGCAAGAGGTTCGGATAAATCCTAATCCCCTTTTGAGCTTCCGCCAACCGGAAGAAATCACTTCTATTAAACCAAGGATAAATGATTGTTCTTCAACACAACCACCAATTTGCAAAGAATCACACAAGATTCATCAATAATCTTGAAACCCCTCTCCACGGTATCCACTCAAGAATACAAAATCATAGCCCACAACAAATCACTCAAGAGATGCACTAGAACTATCCAAAAATAGAATCACAAAAGAATTTCTATTTAGAACTAAAACAAAATCTGAATTTTAGAGAGAGTGGTAGAGTTCTGGCGAGAGAGAAGACGAGAGCTGCGTGAATGAAAGAAGGAAATCTGATTCTGCCTTCCAATTGAATTAGTCACTAAGTTATATGCAAAAGTCACGAGATTAGGGCCCTTCAATTAACAAAGCAAATGTCCAGCCCATTTAGCTTCAGCCCATCTCAATTAAAATAAAGCCCAATCACCATTGTGCCATATTTCCCCACAATCTCCACCTTGGTACAATGATCCGAGTTTCATCTAAGTGATTTCTCCATTATGGCATCATTTGCTCTTATTACCTGATACACAAATCAGCAAGTATCAATGTTAAGCAGCTTTAAACAGTCCACAAACTTATTTAAAGACAGCACTTTAATTCCAACATCAACATGGTTAAAATGAGTAGAGATTTTTTCAAGTTTCACAACACCTTGTGAGATAACATCTCTAATGAAATAAAATTTCACATCAACATGTTTTGATCTAATATGCAAAACATTATTTCTACTCAAGTATATAGCAATTTGGCTATCATAAAATAAAACAACATCTTTCACAAAGCCAAATTCATTTAAAAATTCTCTATCACTTGCAAAGTCAGAATTAGTGTAACCCCTCAAGATAACACCATCATATTGCTTCTTATGAGATTCCATCACATCTAGCATTGCTTCAAGCCAATGCTTGGAATCTTTGCTACTTATAGCCTCATCATATGAAATAGGTTCACTCTCAATAAAACCTTGAACAGTAAGCAAAGACACTTTATCATCAAACCTCACAAGTGGTCTAACTTGTCTTCTTTGCCTATCATGAGCTAGTTGATAATCACCTAAAGTTTGATTTGTCTCTAAATCATTATCAAAATGTTCAATCTCATCATTCCTATGTGATTCAACATCAACATCAACTTCAACCTCTCCAATTTGAATATTAGGTGATTGACTATCATCATCAACTTGCTCCACCTCAATTTCAATCTCTCTCTCAATACCATCAGTCTGATTTAAAGGTTCAGAACTACTATCAATTTTCAAACAAGGTAGATCATCTTCATTGAATATCACACAAATCTTTCTAGAAAAATCATCAATGATTAACAAGAAATATTTAAAATCAGTATGAATAGGCACATTAGCTGGTCCCCAAAGATCATCATGCAAGTATTCAAGAATAGACACATATTTATGCATTCCAGGCAAAAATGGTAATCTATTATGCTTTCCTAGTATGCAATAGTCACAAAAACTGATTTTCTCAATGTTGTCTTTTTCAAAGGTACCTTGTTTTTCCAAAATCTGCAACCCTTTATCACTAATATGGCTCAACCTCTTGTGCCATATTTGTGACTTATCATTAGAAACAGAAAGTGCTGCTGAAGTGGAGTCAAAAATGTTTTGAGTTTGCAAAATGTAAATCCCATGTCTCTTGGGAGCTTCCACAATCAAGTGTGAATCCCTCAAGATTTTAATGTAACCCGCATTAATCATAATGTCATAGTTGAGGTCATCTAACACACCTAAAGAAATTAAATTTCTTTGAAGGTCAGGAACATATCTGGTCTTTTCTAAGACAAGCACATTGTTATCATTTACTCTTAAAGTGATGGTTCCTATGCCCTTAACTTGACATGCCATATGATTACCCATTAAAACTTGACCACCATTTACATTTTCAAAATCACCAAACCATTCTTTATTAGGACACATGTGATAGGTACAACCAGAGTCAAGAATCCACTCTTGACTAGGTTGATGGGCAACAGCAACATAAACTTCATCTATATAAGTTTCATTATTGCAGGCCAAAGCTGCATCCCCATCCATTTTAAACTTGTTTCTATTATCACTAAGCCTCTTAGGACAATCCCTGATAAAATGACCTTCCTCTTGACAGTAAAAACATTTTTTACCTTGAATTTTCATTTTATCCTTTTGATTCTCATTTTTCTCATGTCCAAATTTCTTATTGACATTATTATTTCTAGGATTAAACTTAGACTTAACCATCAGATTCAGACCACTAGAAGACTCTTCCCGATCAGATTTTAACTCTAACTCTTTAGTTCTTAGAGCATTAATGATAACCTCAGTAGTTAGAGTGTCTCTACCATATTCAATAGCATTTTTAACATCTTTATACTTATCACCTATTGAATTTAATAGAACCACAGCCAGCTGTCCACTTGAGAGTTTCTCGTCACAGTTGGCTAGGTCGCGGGTTAATCGGTTGAATCTATCAATATTAGATTCAAGGTCAAGAGATGGATCAAGTTTAAAACCAAAAAACTGTTTTAGGAGATAAACCTTATTTGGCATAGCTTTATTCAAATAAGTTTTCTCCAATTTCTTCCACAATTCAGCAGCAGTTTTTGTTTCTCCTACTTCTCTAAGCACATTATCAGACAAATGCAGAAAAATCGAACTCCATGCAATTTCATCTTGTTCAGTAACTTTACTAGAATCCATATCAGTAGGCCATGACTCATCAATGGCTTTTGCACATTTTTGTTGAAGTAAAAGAGCTTTCATTTTCTGGCGCCAAAGACTAAAGTCTCCTTTGCCATTAAAAACTTCCAATTCAAATTTAGAAGAAGGCATAATGAAAGTTTGAATGTATGGCTAATCAATGCAGGTCAGGCAGAGCATACCAACAATATACATGGTGAGTAATAATTCAAATGTCAACACTCCAGAGACAAAAAAAACTGAATTATACAACCAGCAGAATGTATATTCTCAGTTCAGGGATTTACAGATTTAATTGCATGCAAGAACCTCAACAATTCATGTAACAAATTTACAAAATATAGCACTAATAATCACAGTTGCAATATACAGTACTGAAAAAACATATACAGAAACATTTTTTCAGATTCACAATAATGGTATAAGCAACAAATCAGTGTACTCAATATGTAAATTGGAACGAACTCACCAAAGGTCCTAAGTTAGGATTTCAAGAAATCAAATCACCACTCGAATCAAAAAAGAAAGAAACCGGTTACTGTCTGCCTGAGACCCAAGAATCACGACCAACGCTCTGATACCATTGTTGGGATTCAAAAACACCAAATTAGCCAAATCAAACAATCAATCAACAAAAATAAAGTGCAAGAAACTGAAAAGTGAAAAATGAACACTAGAGATTTTCGCCCTAAGGCAAGAGGTTCGGATAAATCCTAATCTCCTTTTGAGCTTCCGCCAACCGGAAGAAATCACTTCTATTAAACCAAGGATAAATGATTGTTCTTCAACACAACCACCAATTTGCAAAGAATCACACAAGATTCATCAATAATCTTGAAACCCCTCTCCACGGTATCCACTCAAGAATACAAAATCATAGCCCACAACAAATCACTCAAGAGATGCACTAGAACTATCCAAAAATAGAATCACAAAAGAATTTCTATTTAGAACTAAAACAAAATCTGAATTTTAGAGAGAGGGGCAGAGTTCTGGCGAGAGAGAAGACGAGAGCTGCGTGAATGAAAGAAAGAAATCTGATTCTGCCTTCCAATTGAATTAGTCACTAGGTTATATGCAAAAGTCACGAGATTAGAGCCCTTCAATTAACAAAGCAAATGTCCAGCCCATTTAGCTTCAGCCCATCTCAATTAAAATAAAGCCCAATCACCATTGTGCCATATTTCCCCACAGTCTTATATCTGAAAAATGTCCAAATTTAGAATTAATGGGGTTGCGTCACCAGTAGTACTAATTTCTTCAGGCGTGCTCTGACATGAAGGTTGCCAAAGATCCTAATTAAAAGAAATCCCCTGTCCTTCCTCATTTTATAACTTAGCTCCTTTACCATGAATATTTATCGACTATTTGAATCAATAACATGATAATCATTTCCTTTCTTATGGACTTTGCTTCATTCTCCCTTGCTGTAAATCACCGTGTTATGGAAAATATATTCCAAAAGCAGCTGGTTTAGTTGATTATTTCATATCTGACATAAAGCTTGTTTGGGATTGTTCTTAAGTTGTTTAAATTACAAATTGATAAAATTGAATGTTGGATAAGTGGGTAGTAGTTGTGGGCCCTACAAAATGCGAGGTTAAAATTGAAGTTTGACCAACTTAATTATAAGTTAATTTAACCAAAACATGCACATAGTGATATTTTGTAACCTTGGAGTAGGAACATGATAAGTTAGCGGAAAAAGTAATTCTTTTACCAGTCCTACTATTGGGATTCTTATCATTCTTCATGTTGTTTAATATAGGAAAGAGGGGAGCATGTTCCACCCGAGGAGTCCTTTGAAGTAGCCCAGAAAGTCAAGGAAACGTATTGCTACACTTGTTCTGATATTTTCAAGGTATGTCTAGGCCAAAATAAAATTTGTTCATGTGAATTTTATACATTTTATTTGGACTTGTAATCTATCCTTTTTTTTTTTTTTCCTTTTATGTGTTCTTTCTCGTGGATATCCTTGGAGGTGAATTTGCTCATGTTATCTTGAGAAGATCTGTTGACTCTATTAATGTAGGTATTAATATTCAAAATGGAGATGAAGTTGCCATCAAGTTGCTATGCATGTCTTTACTTTTGTTATTTTATTCTTTTTGCTATTATATTAGCCATAATTCTTCTTGTGTTCTATCAAAATCCTAACTATACTAAAAGAGTCAGTTTAGAAAGGATAGATGTCAACAAAATATATCGCCAACATAAGCGACGTCGTTTGGCGTTTGGATATTGGGTGTTCTTCTCCTTTCATTTCCCAGAGAAACCTTGTGTTTTACTCTCTCCAGAAGCTAAAATTCCCCCTCTTCCCCTATTTTCTTAACCACTGTCATCACCACCTCGCCGAAAAATGTAGGTTTTCTCCCCTACGTGACTTAAAATATGCCGGCAAGGAGAGACGGAGAGGTGGACCGGGACTCCATCACGGAGACACGACGTGTCTTCGTGAGGCACGGAGACAAGGTGCCTGTCTCCGTGCGCAACGGAGCCACACCGTGTCTCCGTTGTGCACGGAGGCTTCCGTGAGGCACGAACCCAGATTGGCTTTCTCCGTGTATGGCGAGACATGCAGCCAGAGTGCCTGGCTCCGTCTCTCACGGAGCCCTAGCATCGTGTCTTCAGATCTCGAATGTCTTAACCCCTTCTAGAAATGAAGAAATCAATCATTTCTCATAGGTCATTCTTCACATGTGGAATTTGTTCTAGGAAATGGATAATGTATTAATAACACTTCCCAAAATAGGGATTCTGTTATATTTCAAACCAATCCCATCTCTTCAAGGGAAACCCCCACCTCCTAGAGTTTTGATCCATATCAATTCTATAGATTACAGTTGCAATTAGTCATATTTCTGTCATCTGTGTTAATCTGGATGAGCTAAGATTTCAAGAGTGAAGTTACAACTTGATATTATATTTCAATGTCACCATCGATTCTACAGATTTAACATCGGTATCATATTCTCAAAACTGATTTCAATATTGTGTATTTTTTTTTTCGAATTTTGAGTCTACAATAGAAATATTACTATTCTGATTTCGTATATGTATATGATCTACTGTAATTTCAAGTGATGAAGGAAGTCGAGACACCATTCGGGCACTCGAGAAATAAGAAAAAGAGGCTTGAGATGTGCTACTGATAAGGGTTTGTGGATGTTTTACTTATTCTTTGGTTACACAGTAAAAAACAATCTTGACGTTCCAGGCATGTCTCGAGACCAACGGAATGTTGGTTAATAGGTAATTATTTTTATTCTTTCGTTATGCTTCTATAATTGTGTAAAATGATCAAAAATCATTCAACGCTATTAAATAGCCAACTACGCTACGACACGTGCATCGCACGTGCGCTCACCAGTGTTTAGCACAAAAATGACTTTTTTATGAGTTGAGAATCAAATTACATATCCCAGAGTTTGTAAGTACACTAGTCTTTTCCCTTGTGATTTAGATAATTCAAGAAATTAGTAATATGACAAAAATCTCCGAAGTACAACGATGATGCAATAGCCCAACTAAATAGTGGGCTAGCTCAAACAGATTGACACAAAAATTGGCTCGAAATTCCACCATAACCACGTTACTTTGACTAAAAATATTCTTATAACAAAATATAGAGAAGAATTTTGTATCAAATTGTGTAGAAGAGGATATAATAAATGTTCACGTGTTTAGTATAAAAATTAGGGAAGCGCTATTTGTACATAGCATTTTACATAATGAGTTATGGCATCCATTATGCACGTCTAGCATAACCCTAAAAATTAAAGAAAAGATTTAGCTCATGTTTGAGTCACATTATTTTTCTTATTCGCATTCTTTTAATCATTTTCAATCACACATTTTTCAATAAAATAATATTTTTTATCACATCAATAACTTTTTCCTTTTTTTTCAACCACATATTGTCCATCATATCAATATTAAAAAGTATTTTTACTTCCAAAATGTACACCAAACAATCTCTTAAAAAGTGACTAAACCTGAATCCTACTACAACCAAAAGCTTTACATTTGCACCAAGATCCAACAATCATGGAGTTATAATACTAAGCTGAAGTTATACAATATAAATCATGCATATTTAATTTTGATGAAACGTGTGATTGAAATATTTTTAAAAGTTGTGAATATCATGAAATAAACAAAAATCCTTTTTTTTAAAAAAAAAAAATTTTCATCTATTCCATGGTTTTCGATATCATATTCATAGTTAGCGCATTCATTATAATTAGCAGTTCCAACTCCACTTACGATTTTGTGGAGCTCTTCTTGAACGAATATAATTATATTCTGGTTCCTTATAATTTTAATTTTTCATCTCTGTTTTCTTTTTATAAATCAGATAAGTTGCAGTATTATTCCTAATGTTTCAAAGTCATTGGTTTGCAACAATTAAAGAATAAAAAGAAAATAAGAGAATAACAAGTAAAGACCAATATTTAAAATTAAAATAGTAAATTGACATTTTCGTGCAAACTTTGACAATATTACTCGGGTATGGTCACGAGCACAGGTCGCCAAGCCTTCCTAAGCAACCGACGCCGAAACAGAGCCGATCCCGGCCTCCGCCACCGAGCGCCGTCTCTCCTCCTCCCACCACCACTGCCCGGCGGCAAGATTTCTTCTTTTTCATTCTCCGAAACCCTCTCATCAAATGCCGGTGGAGAGGAAGCAAATAGGTCCTTAAGCTTATGGCTGAAAAAACTCTTCTTCCTCTTTTCCGGCGATATCCCATCGTTTCTGTTCCCCCGTTGATCTGAAGACCAATCCTCATGTTGCACCGGCAGCCTCCTCCCACCACCCCCGCCGTGGCTGAGAAGCATCCGCAGTGTTTTTCTCCGGCGAATGTGCATAACTGGGCTCATCGTTGGGCTTCCGGCTACAACACACTCACTAGCCATCAGCTTGAATTTCTGCAGGGTCGGCATTATAATTTAACGGGTTTGCAATATCGTTGTAGGCATGTTTCGATGAGGAATGGGTACACCTAAGTTAATACTTGTATATAAAGCTATAAACTGTGTATGTACATGTGGAAAATGAGGCATTGGAGTGAGAACAAAGGCGAAAGGTCGTACGGCCGGCAGACGGCCAAGTAGAATGTTTAATTGCTTATAAGTAATTTGAGAACCGTTAAAGCAAGGTTTTCATTTTGCATACGTGTAATTTTATAAATAAATTAAGAATGATTAAATAAATAGGTTTAATCTATATGAGAGAATACAAATGGAGTGCAAAAGTTCAGAGGATAATACAAAATTACCGGCGTTTGTTGTGTTGTAGGGGTATTTTTCACAAATTTTCGGACGGTCAAAAATTGATACATGAAAGTCAATTTGATGAAGTTACTACATAATTTGGTTAAATATCGTTTGTTGTATGATCAACTCTAATTTAAATGACTTTCGATGAAATTAAAGAAGCTAAAATCGTTCAAATAAGGGTAAAAAGGGGAATTGTTTCTTTTGAAATCCAGTCGCGAATTTTAATCGAAGTATTGGATCTATAAATACACACATTCATCCAAAGATTAGAGAGAGATATTTCTTCATATTTTTCAATTTCGGGTAATGTTTCATTATTTCTACATGATTTCTTGTAACTTCGTAATGCTACACTAACTTTTAGTCGCTAAGACATGAATGAACCTTTTATTATGAGATGTTTCAACATTAATTTCAAGGCTTTGACGTTATATGTCTGTCTTGGATGATTGTCATAAAATTTAACCTTTTTTATTTAATTAGTTACTATATTTCACGACCTTTATTGTATTCGAGAGAAATAATAAGAATACACACGTTATAATGATTGTGGAGGAGGCCAATAAGAATATAGATACACCGCTATGCCTTACATAATTTAAATAAACATTCTCATGATATCAATACATTAATTTGTGTTCGTATCTTCTATAGAGATATAGGAAGATCACATATAATATGTTTAATTCTACTCAAAACAGATTGATAAACAAAATGCGAGCATTACCCAACAAGAATAAATAAACATTTCATCGTCTTGAGTTGTATTAAAATAAATTAATAAAAAGAGTTTCAAAATTTTAGTGCGTACTTTTAACCGACTTTACAAACTATTTCTTAGTTGTTTATTAGATTAGTTTATATAACTAGCAATAAAATCAACAATCATAAATTGACCAATTTGATAAGTGCATTTTCTATCGTGTATTTAGCAACATTACATGACTTATTGTTGACATTAATGCTTGAATATGACTTAATTCGATATAAATTGTGCTTATAGGACTACATTGATGGATATAATGAAATGTATGCGAAAACGACTGAAAAGGGACCAAAATGGAGGAAAATCAAAGCTCAGGGACTGAAATGCAAATATTATGACCCGGAACAAAGGATTTCATTGAAGATTCAAGATTTCAAGCCTAATTTCTAGTTTTTGGGTGATATCCTCTCTTTATTATTTTTATTGTTCTTTTATTTTATTTATGCTAAGCTAGATTTTTTATGTACTAGGTGAACGATGAATCTCGTAATATGATCTTTTAATTCTCTATTTTGCAATTTGATATTCAAACACGATTTATGGATGTTGAATGATTTATATACGCTTTCTTGCCTCCATAGTTAAATGCATATGATTACGTGAGTTTGAGTGATCTATTTTATGCATTTAGGTATATATTACAAAGTTATGGATATTGTGCAAGTTTGAAAATTTAAAAAATGAAATTAGACTCAAACCATAATCGAATGACTTGGTTCCTATTTGATTCCACATCCTTAAAAAAAAGTTATTTGATTCCATTATTAAAATAAAATTGGTTCGATTTGCTTGGAAATAAAACCAAATGGAACCATATACACCCTTATGGAATCTGAAGAATCAAGTCAAACATAATCGAGATAAATTTAATACACGGGGCGAGGATGTAGCTATGGTCATTACCCCGAAGTGGGTACGGGGCGGGTACGGGAAACATAGTCCCTGCCCCGCTATCCGCCCCGTTTAAAATTAATTTTAAACTTAAGTTTTTTATCGAACAAAAAT